>JAUMHN010106778.1:0-24660 GCA_032360265.1 Heliamphora ciliata
GGAAGCTATCACCGCGCTTCATTGGACCATTTGAGATCCTTGACAGGGTTGGAGAGGTTGCTTATCGTTTGGCTTTGTCACCTCAGTTAGCATCTGTGCATAACGTGTTTCACGTTTCTATGCATCAGAGGTAGGAGCCTGATCCTTCACATGTGCTAGATTGGACTGAGCAGCGGATTGATGAGGATGCCACTTATGAGGAGCGTCTAGTGAGGATTCTTGATACAAAGGAGGGGGTATTGCGGGGCAGAACCATTACGTATGTTAAGGTCTTATGGTATTATCACGGGATTGAGGAAGCTACATGGGAGCTGGAGTTTGAGATGCGTGTTAGATATCCAGACATGTTCACTTCGTGACCTTGTTTTGAATTTCGGGGGCAAAATTCCTTAAGGGGGGAGAGTTGTGAGACCCTGAACCTTTCAATTTTGAGTTCTGTATATTCATAACATGTTTTTCCTCCATGTTTTATAGCATCGATGCATGGTTTGTGTTTTACATTTGTAGAAAAGCATGTGTAAGTGTGTTTTATGCTTTCCCCGACCTTGGTTAGGTGGGTTTGGTTGCTTTTTGGCTTGAAACACAGCAACACATTCCAGTACACCTTGGCAGTGAGGTTCAGTCAACTAGGGCGTCCAGTTTGGTCGACTAAACCGAAGATCTGGAGTTCGGTCGACTGGACAGTGTTAAAATTGGTTTTCTATAAAAGCTCCAGTGGCGTGTTTTTTGATACAAAACATTTCTTCAGACCTAGGAAACCCCTTTTCTCCTCCTTCTCTCTAGATTTGAGGGCCCGGGGTTTGGTTTGTTGTTGATTCCTTCGTGGATCCTTGCTATCGGGGCTGAGGGTTTCACATCCATTCGGTCGAATTCTCGTTTTAACGCCGTTTAATTTTGAGACGTTGAGTTCTTGACTCTTTGAGGTAGGATTCTAGACCTACTACTGTTATGAGAGTTATATGCACTTATACTTGCTTTCACCGGGTAAAAATGCATGAAATGTCGTCTACATATTTTAAACTGTGGTTTTTGGGTAAAAGTGGGGTTCTTACGCCTTTTCTCGATTATATGCATGTTTCGGGTACGTGGTATCCGTAGTTTTCAAAAGAGATTTGAAAACGAGGTATTTTGTGAAAACGGTGAAAAATGTGATTTTAGAGGTTTAGAGCTAACCCATGGGGTTGAATCTCACCTTTTAAATGTTTTGTTGGAAATGGTTTTAGATCTCTATTTTGATAGATTGGATATCTTTTTATACATGTGTTGTATAAACTGTTTTACGGGTTTTCGTAGATGAGCTACGGTGGATTTTGAAATGTTATCCATAGATGTATCGTGACAGTGTGTGTGTTGAGTTGGGCTTCCATTGCTCTTCGGTGTAAGTTCAAAAACGTGCGCAGAGTAGGTCCCTACGTGCCTTCCGGTTAATCCCCGTAAACGAGGTTGGTGGGCCCTTAGTTCCCTCGGGCTGTGGTCCCGTAAACTAAGTGGCTGTGTGGGTGCTTAGTACCCTTGGGTGTGATCCCGTAAACTAAGTCGGTTGCCTCTGTTAATGGCGTTCTTATTGTAACTTCGTGTAGAACTTGTCATTACTAAACCTACAGGTCAAGGGTAATGGACTAGAGTTTATAGTTACTACCTTTGTTTGTGCGGCAGAGTCGGTACATAGGGATACATTTATATCTTTCTCCTCGGCTGAGTGGCCTGAGCAGAGTTTACTATTTATTTATAACTTTTGCTTAACTGTGGCATGATATCTGTTAAGATGATATGCATAGTTTGAAGGATGGAAAACGTGGGGTTTTATGAGTTAAAACCTTTTTGAGACTCGTGATAGTCTGACGAGAAACTTGTGATTTTGGAAGAAAAATCTTTTGGCTCCTGTGGTTAAGCCCGTGTGTGTATAATTACATAGCCTGCTTTACAGTTTTATTATCTATGTTCTATTGGATTTCGGCTCACGGTGTGAGATTTTGTTGTAAAACCTTTTCAGGTGAGCATGATGAGATGACCTAGTTGCAGATGTGATGGAAAACTTGCTGTAGTTTTCCCTTTTGAGACATGTATTTACACATGTGACGCCTGTTGAGGCTAGTTTTGTACGCCTTTTGGCAATATATTTATTCATGTATGAGATGCATGTTTTTAGTTTATGAGAGTTGAACTGTGGGGGCTTTTATCCAAATGTTGTATATTTTGATTATCAACTGCGAAACCTATTTTCTTAGATGGGTGTTTTGGTGGACTTTCGCGTGACCCGGATATTTGGGGCGCGACATCTACTCTAATTAATTGCTTATGATTTTATTTATTTAACTTAAATTCAAAAAATGAAACAAGAAATAAAAAATAAATAAAACTAAAAAGTTTGATATTATGTTTTCATACAAATCAAATTCTAAAAATATTAAGCCAAAATATTTTTAATTAAAATAAATATTTTGTTACGGTTTAAATTTAAGAAGTTAGAATTTTATATTATTACGATAAATCACATTTGTATATTGTGCTAGCTAATGAAAGGAAAAAAATATTTTGTAAAAGAAAATGTATTTTGTTATTTAATATAAATAAATAAAATAAATTAAGGTTTCTCAACCGGCCATTAACAATCGTTATAATAATAAATGATTTGTGCTGAACATGTAGTAATGTGAAAAACTACAAACTGAAATGTTGGGTAAATTAAATATCAGTAACAGTTGAATCGGCCATTAAGAATAAATAATTGTTTAAGTTTTTCTCCTAAACAGGCACAATCTCATCTTAGAAGCGAGCTTCGCACACAAGCTGAAAAAAAAGAATACGATATTTATTTAATAATCTGGCAGAATCTCAGCTAAAAAACTAAAAAACTAGATCCCACACTTTTATGAATAATTAATTGTTTAGGATTTTTTTCCAAATGGGCAAAACCTCAGTTTAAAAGAGCTGGAAAAAAGTATACGATATTTATTTACTTATCTGGCAGAGTCTCAGCTAAAAAGTTAGATCTCCACACTTCATAAAATAATTATTTGTTTATGATTTTTTTCCAAACGAGAAGAACCTCAGCTTAAAAGCGGGTTCCGCACACAAGCTAAAAAAAATATATGTTATTTATTAACTAAAGAGGTAGAGTCTCAGCTAAAAAGCTAGATCCCCACGCTTTTATAAAATAATTAATTTTTTAGGATTTGTTTTCAAACGAACAGAACCTCAGCTTAAAAGCAGGCTCCGCACACAACCTGGAAAAAAAAGTATACGATATTTATTAATTAAAGAGGCAGAGTCTCAGTTAAAAAACTAGATCCCCACACTTTTATAAAATAATTAATTGTTTAGGATTTTTTTTCCAAACGGGCAGAACCTCAACTTAAAAGCGGGTTCCGCACACAACCTGGAAAAAAAGTATACGATATTTATTAACTAAAGAGACAGAGTCTCAGTTAAAAAGATAGATCCCCACACTTTTATAAAATAATTAATTGTTTAAACTTTTTTTCCAAACAGGCAGAAGCTCAACTTAAAGCGGATTTCGCACACAAACTGGGAAAAAAGTAAAAGATTTTTATGTACTAAACTGGCAGAGTCTCAGTTAAAATGCTAGATCCTCACTCCATGTTACAAAAAAAATGCATTAAATAAAATTAAAAAGGAGAAAGAGTGTAAAAAAGGTTATAAGAGAACAAGAGAGCACCAGAAATATCTATGATATTTTGTTAGGCTTTCTCTGCTTTATAGTGTCCTTTCCCAGTTTGCGCGTTTTTCTCCTAAAAATGACTCAATATATATAGGCAAAATGTTAAATAGGAACTTAACACGTGTTACTCATTTGGTGGTTCATATAAGTAGGTGGGTCAAGTTAAAAGCATGTTTGTAAACCACGCTTTCCATTAAAAATTTTAAACTAAAAGCGTATTTACTAAACACACTTTCCTTATTTAGAAAGCGTGTCTACTAAACACGCTTTAAGTTGTAACCTAAAAGCGTGTCTACTAAACACGCTTTATTAGTGAATAAAACATCTTTCTGGTGCTCTGTAGGATTGGTTATTATTAAAGCACTTCAATATCAAAATCAATATTTTTTTATAGCAATCAATAGTAAAAATAATTATTACAAGATCAAGAGAAATGATGAATCGATCTTCAAATATGAGAGATGAGCACATAAATAGATTTAAAATAAATTTATTTGAAATAGAGAAAAGAAAAAAAATTGAGTGAATGAATCCTAATTATTAAAAGATAGTTTAGCTCTCACATAATTTTTAAAAATGTGTTACAAAGAAATATTTTTAATAATATAAGCTATCTTATTATATAAATTTTAGCCATGTAAATTATTTTTTTAAAATAATATATTTTATGATATAAATATTTATAGATATATTTAGCGACGACGATGACGACGATCGGCAAATATCATTTGATTGCCAAAATATATTTTCAAACTTACTAATATTTTCAAGGTTATTATTTTCATAAGCCCATAAATCTTTCTAAGTGAATTGCAGTAAATATTTCAGCAGAGTTTTCTCTGTTTTTCTACTATTTCACGGCATAATCGTTTCAATATCACATGTTAAATAATCTCAACATTCAAATGCAATTATACCTTACATTCACTACAACTCGTGATTGTTGTTCATGACCCATTAACTTGACTCCAAATGATTTGCATAAGAGACCGTTGAAAGTAGTGATGCAAACATATAAAGTGTCAAACAAAAAATAGAGAATGAATTAGGATTATTTTTTAGACAATGATAAAAGGAGAAAAAAATGGAACTGATTTGATTCATAAGACCACAATCAAGAAAGACAAACTTAGTTACAATATGCACATACATGCATATATCTAATCATAGAAACAACTAACATGGATGAAACTAAAAATAAAAAAGATTGCAATCAAAGCATGTGTAAATGACAACAATCAGTATCTTTATTAACCTTTTTCTGTACCAATAAAAATAAAAATGTTGTCTAAAACAATAAAAATGCTTAACTATCTTCATCAACCTTCTTCTATACTAGCATTCCACAAAATCACTAGTTATTGCCCACAACCAGCAAGCAAATGGAAAATGAAACCCCCAACCATCTTTAATCTTCTAAACCACAATGCAAGGAACACATCAATTTATCTCAATAGCCTAAGCCAGACCCTCAAAATGCAATGCCAAGCTCACAACAGCTGATGATCAACTAACTCCAGCGCGCTAATATCTATACATAACAGATCACTAGTTATCAACATGAGAATTGGGATCTAAAGAGGAGTCTGGATCCCCTACTTCGACACCACCAAAATTCACTAACATTGAAGGATAAACATTAGCATAGCCCAACTTAAAAGTTGCAACAATCAGGATAATCTAACTAGAATTTGGGGAACCAAATACAAATAAGCTAAAATATCCTCTCAATGGATTCCATTTTCATAGCTTTAAGCATATTAATCCATCAAAAGAAATTGACTATACTTGAAGTAAGTGCAAAGGGAAAATAACTTGCTTTTGCTCCTTGGGACTCACCATTGACTCCCAGTACTTAGCCACATACCTCTATTTCTATTGAGTCGTTTTATCCATGAGCAGCTCCTCAACCGTTGTGCTCTTCCCTCTTCCCACTCCACTGATGCTGCAGGCAAGAACAACCATCATTCTCCCATAAATTTAACCATCATCCTGAAATTAAGCAGCAGCTTTAGAGCAACCAAGTTACTTTGTTAAACATAACTTAATCAAAACATTAGAAAAAAATGCTAATGCTTCCTAGGTACTGCCTAAAAACCACTTGTTTTTGTTTTCTTTTTTTCAAATACAATGCAAAACAACAAATACGAAACAGAAAAGGGCAAAAAATAATTTTCAAACTACTTTTAGTTAGTTTATTCTCTACATGTAACTTAACAAATAATAAAGTGACTACAAACCAATCAAACTTCAACACTATAAAACATAATTTAAACCATATGAAATCAGAGAAAATATGACCATCAGCAAGTTTCAATGCCTTTAGATTGCCATCATCCTCCTATATGAAATCAGAGAAAATATGCATTTCATCGGTCAACATTACAAGTAAGCTATAAAAGTCTAGAGTACATTGGAGACTCAATGTTACCGAATTCCTGCACATCAGACAAGCCTTAAGCTGCATATACTGTCTTTTCCTTGAATCAATCTATCATTTATCACTTGCACAAAGTATTAGGTGAAAGTTAAAAAATAAAGCATTCCTAAATATGGAAACATTGATACATGTATCATCTTATCTGTTCAGTTAAGAAATGCCCACTTCCTTGTATTTGTAGCAAAATAAAAATTTTGCAAATTATGGTGGTGAATTGCATCATGCTTAAGTTTTAACTAAGTGTTATATTTGACCTATTCACATAAACTTATCTGCCCAAGTTTAGAAGACTTAAGCAATTGGACTTTGACACGAAACTATTACACCATCAAAATGAAAGACACAACCACTAGTCGTCCTTTTATCAAAATAATTACAATAATACCCACCAAGCACATCTATGCTATTATATTAACGGAGAGCAGCAACTTCAGGTTCCCTAAAACTGACCTTTGGGACATTGGCTACAAGGCCTTTCAGAACAGTTTCAACATATCCACGTACTTCTTGGGCCATCCACCTAAGTTTTTCCTCTGGATGAGCCGATCTTCATTTCATCATATCCTAAATTATGCAAGTAGACTATAAGTTCAGATACTTGGTAAAAAAGTATTTAACAATACTAGACATGAGCAACTAAGACTTACAAAATACCTCGAATGATTTGCAAGTCTGATTTTAACGTAAATAGCTAACTGCCAATCTGATATGAAAGTAATAACAACCAATCAAATACCTCGAAGGTCCACACGCCATGGAAATGTCTTTCTTCTTAGGCTTTGATGTATCGACATTTTTTATTAAGCACATCCAGAAGTTCTTCAACATAAAAGCGTGTTTAGATAATTATATTGTCCTCTGGTACTATCTAATTATTTGATTTTCCAAAGTAGTTGGAGGGGCCATAGTTTAGTTTAAATGTTATTATTTTTGTAAACTCATAAATATTTCTAAGTGTCAAACATTAGAAATTTCGGTAGAATTTTCTCTGTTTTTCGACTATCCCATGGATTAACCATTTCAATATCACCTGTTAAACAATCCCAACATTCAAACGCAAATAAGCAACATGAATCTTCAATCATTTCGACAAGCTTTTAATCAACTATTTAATATCATGAGACATTTTTACTTTTGCCTATTTCCTTCATCTCACATTAACATAAATCACAGTTCCAACAACCACATCCATTCCATGGGTGTTCTTCCCAAAACATATTTACTGGTAGAACTATATACAAAAATTACAGGTTCTTGATTTTACTCACGGTGACAATGTGCGCATGTTCTTCAACAGTAGGTTTAATCCGAACCTTGCAGAAGGATCACAGCTTGATCATTGTAATGGATGGACCTATGAGAAAGTAATAAGATAAACTAATTAGATAAACTACACAGCATACATGATAGGTAAAAGTGAAGGAAGCATTGAGAAAGTAACACTGTCCTTTGGGACATTGGCTAACTAGGTGTTTAAGACAGTTTCAACATATCCACGTACTTCTTGGGCCACTCACCTAAGTTCTTCATTTGGATCAGCAGGTCTTCTGGATAGCGTATTCTGAACCATGCAAGTATGCTAGAAGTTCAGATACTTGGTGAAGAAGTATTTATCAATACTTGGTGAAGAAGTATTTGAACCTCAGATGCTAAAATAGTAGTCTGCAATTGGTGAAATGAGCATGACATCTTCATTCCCTAATTTCATGTAAAGACATCGGTATAATGGCCTCACTTTAGGTTAGCTAAAATGCTATGATACTAAGTAGTAACCTTTCAAGCATAAATCATTTAAAACAAACCACTGTCTACTCCAATCATTCTTCTTTGCACTTTTATTCAGTAAGAAACCTGAAATTACGTACCAAACACTTTGATATTTAGAGTAGAAATGAAGCTGACAAAGCAAATATGTAAAGGTCTCACCATTTGATTCAATTTGTTTGTTAAACTTAATTCAGGCCAAGCAATCGACTTTCTTCTTCAAATAATTATAGCACTCCGAAATTACCATATAAGCAAATGGATTTTCAAAAAGATATAAACTACTAAATGAAAAGTATTAGTAAGCATGTGTACATGGGTGGCCACATCCCGACCACCATAGAATGACATGTAATCCAAACCTAGAGACTAAGTTCCGCATCCACGCGGTGGTGGCCTGGGCCTCTTGCTCCTATGCTGGAACACCCGGGGTGCCTCCTGTACTGGCGGTGGGATGTGTGCTGGGGATGTATGCGTGTGGATAGGTATATGTGCATCCAGCGGCTGGGACGTCGTCGGCTGGTCCAACTGCTCTGCGTGCACATAGAGCTCTACGGTACCCGGCATGACTACAGCATGAGTGACTGTTGGTTCGATAGCAGCAGCAGGTAGCTTAGATGTACTGGCATGATCCAAATGCGCAATGTCAAACTGGTCCAGAGTGGACGCCTGCATGAGTTGGGATTGGAGGGCCATCTGGCTAGGACCTAGGTGACTGAGGGCAGTTGTATGTAGATGAGATGAACTCGCCTGCTCCAAACATGAAGCCTGGCCATGCTCCTCTGTGGCTACATGTGGGAGATGGGATTGGGTGGCCACCTGACTGGGACCGGATGCAGGATGCTCGGGCACGCCATCACCACGAGCTTTAGCTCGAGCCCTTTCACTGCCACGTCCTCTGCCACGACAACAACCACGAACTGGCAAAGTCGGCAGATGGGGCACCTCTGCCTGCGTCACTCCCTACGTCATGTCTGGGAGGTTATGGTGGAGGCTAGGATTCCTTCAAGAGCTAGAGGGAATGCCTGGTGACAGACCAGGGGCAGGAGAGGAGAACTGTAGCTTCCTCACACCAGTTGGTGTAAATGAGCCCCAACGAGTAGCGGGTGTGGAAAGCGGGTCCATAGAATGCGTATGATGCGACGGCTGCGATGACGATCTGGGACCCGGTGCATGCTCAACACGGTGCTCCCTATGCACCACCATAAGCGATGTGTACATACGAGCGCAGATACTCGCCATCTCTTCGTACGCTGGGTCATGTATGGTGTGGGTCCACATCCATATGTTTGCATGACGGTATGTAACTGTGACACACCATGTCTGCAAATGAAAAGAAGAAGACATTAGTCATACAAGTAATGCAAATGGACAGAATGGAATTATATACAAGCATGAAATTGTAATGCTTACCAATTCCTCTACAACCCCTCGGCTCCTAGGTATCCGGGCGCATCGTGGTGGCTGGGATTACTCATAAGCAGATGTGAGACCCGTTGATACCACATCATATATGGCTCGTGGTATCCCATCGGCAGCTGGGACTGAGGGGCGACGACAACTTGAGCTCTCTGCAGACCCCAAGCAGTGACCCATGATGCGTGTACCCATGTCCAATCAGTGTCCATCCAGCTATGTCAATCATAGGCATGGAGGTTACGGTCCGTATCTAGGTCTCGTGGGATGGTCTAAAGGCGTCCGAACTGTCGGAGGACACGGTCTGGGAGATGCTACTCGACCACATCATAGCAGATAAGTGGAGACCGTGTCATCCAAATCTCGCTGCCTAGTTGGCAGTAATCGAGAAGCGCCAAGATGATCTGATCAGCAGGTCCGTATGGCATCCAGGTGATCTAAGAACAATGAGAGCACCGTTAGTAATGAACATGATACAAGTAAATGTTTGAATACATTAAATGAAAACCTTAACGCAATGTAATGTAAGGCTAACCTCGTCTGCGGTGAGACGGTCGAACTGGTCGTGGTAGACAGTGACGACATGCGTGGGGACCTGGTCCAACGCGAAGCTAACACGCCACCGGCTACCCCACAGCTCGGCTGGTAGAACTACGTCTCCGTGCTGGATAGCTGTCTGACCAGGCCCAGCATCTGCCCTATAGCGGGGGGCAATGCGGGGGAATCTGTCCCAAGCCCATATTTGTAAAAGCAACAAATTTCATTAGCTACTATGAGAGGTATATTGTAATGATCTACATGCATGATGGTAATTACACAAACGACGACGTACCTTATAATAGCACAAATGGCCCAGCAACGTCTCGAGCATCGGGCTTAGTAGCTTGGCACAACTAACGACAGAGATATGTTAGCACGGCTGCACCCCAGGCGTATCTGTGCACCTGACCGAGGTCGCGCAGGAGTGGTAGGTACATGAGCTTAATTAAACTCTGTGACTTATCGGGCATGAGAAAGCCCCTGATAAGCCATAGAATATAAACTCGTGCCCGCCTGTGAAACCTCTCAGTGGTGGTGCCCTTGACAATAGGTCCCGTGAACTGCTCTTGGAACTAGGAGACTCGGATTCGACCAAAGCGCAAGTCCTCCTCAGCAGGAGCGACCCCTAGCAGCTCAAAGTAGAGCTGCTACCACTCAATAGGGGAACGCCACTGGTCATAATCGATGACTGCTGCTCCATCAACACAAAGCCCAAATAGCGCCGATACATCCTACAACGTGACAGTATACTCTCCAACAGGCATGTGAAAAGTGTGCGTCTCCTGTCTCTACCGCTCGACCAAGGCGGTGATGAGGTTGTGATCTAGCCAAATGATCCTGATCCGGGAGACGCCGTAGAAGCCGGTCTGCAACATAACGGCCAGCACGCAGGAATCTATAGACTAGTCCCATAGTCCATTGTCACCTCGATGACATGTGAGCGATGATGTGTCTTAACATATAGAATATATATATTAGAAATGCATGAAAAAAGACTAAGGGAGCATGACTAAGGGGAACAATGATATGCAATTACTAACCTCTCAATCCCACAGGTCAGATGCTCGGTGTGGCAGCGACAATAAGGGTCTCGCTAGAGTAGGAACCTCAGCAGCCATCGCGAGTCCTACACATTAAACGAAGCAAAGAATGGCACATATTAATAACAAATGAGGTTCAAATTGGAAAACAATGGATCTTCTATTTTATTCCGTAAGTCACATGACTCACTTATGGAGCTTAATGAAGCAGATTAAGCAGGCATTCTTCTTAAAGGAAGATTGTCCATATAGTTAACTGTGGTTTATGATGAATATATGGGAAAACTACTAGATGATTGCATGAGTATACTATAAACAGTAAATACAGCCTAACCAGTTGGGCCAGATGAGCTGTTAAATAGGATTACAAGCAAGGTCACGTGGCTGAAGTTGTCATGTGTTAAGTCGCGATGGTACGAGTAATTAACTAGTCGGGCTGTAGGATATGCCAAAAGGCACTGACAACACGTTTTCATTGATTAGTCACTTCACCTACAATACGATAAAGGTTGCCCATGCGCAAACATTGTAGTGCACAACTCAACACTATGTGCATCATATGTACAAATAGATGGGTTACCCCTATACGTTTACTTGTGTATGTTCTCTGTATATTATTTGTAATATATCTCGTATTCTCACGATGGCCTATAAATGTGATATCGGTGGTAGTAGCCACACTCGTAATGAGAAATGGTTACTACCTACGTTCCATGATGACTATTGGACAAAAAAATACTCTAGTCCTAAAGATTATTACGTCGGTTTGCGACAAGAATGGATGTTCACGGTTGAAGAACAAGAGGGGTTGGTTAATGATCTGCGTAACCTTGGAGAACCAATCCCTCACCAGTATTTGGTGACAATGTCAAGACGTAACAAGGGTAACTATGAAATAGCAGTTCGCAAGATATGAAGAGAAAACAACAGAATGTTAATGCAAAGATGTTAATACTTCATGCTTCAACTAGCAACGGAAATGGCGATTGTAAGCAACAAACCATTGACAGAGAAAGAGCGTCAAAATGTTCTTTTCAACGAGCAATATCTATCTGACTCCTACTTCTCCGATGAGGAATGAAGAATGTTTTTACGATTTGTAGCTCCATTTAAAATAAATGTTCAACATTTTCTACATGTCTGCCTTTTGTTAAACTTTTTATGTAAGTATTTGTTGATTTGCTTGTTGTTCCTTAGAAAGAATAAAATTTATGTGAAAATGTAATTGTCTTGTCTCTATTTGACAAGATTTGGGGCACTTATGGTTAGTATATTTGTTGGTATATAGATGTAATATGGGGAAGGAATGCGATAGGCTTTGTGGTTAGTGGTTTGATGTTGACTAGCTTTTGAATGCTTTTGATTGCAGAACATTTAGCTCTTTGTAGATTTTTGAATTGCAAGCTTTTGTTAGGTGTTGAGTGTTTTTACTTTTGTCAATTGTGTCGATAAGAGCCTTTCAAGTTTGAACTCATGCCTACAATTCGTTTTTAGGCTAGAAACATCTCAGATTTGTACCTAGTACGCTGCTTATTTGGGATTAAAAAAAATGAACTTGGCAGGCCCTGCTTAGTATTGTATAAGCACCTTTTCAAATTCTTAATGTTTTAGCAAAACTCTAATAATTGTTTATTTCTGGTCGATAGCAAGGGCTACGATAAGCCTTTAGTTGCAGCCGCTTAACCAATGCTTAATAAGATTTAGGTTATTCTCTTACTACAGCCCGAACAAGAGTTACAAATTTTTTCTTTCTTTATGTTGCTTCACATTATTGGTTAAACATTTTATTTTAAAACATTATTCTTGTTCCTAGCTATGCAATTTAATGGTGGCTTCAAGTATGTGAATTATTTTGATTTCACCTGGAACTATCACATTATGCAGCTGCATTATGTTGATTTGACCAGTAGCAAATTTATCATCTTAACATGTTAGGGTTTGGCTTACAAGGGTTGGCGGCTAGGGTTTGGGTTGGTTTTCAAAGGTTGAATGTTAGGGTTTGTGTACTAGATAAGGTTTACAAAGGAAGAAGAACTGCAATAGTTCATGCAAAAGAGGGAAGAGAGCTTCATCTGCGTTAGAGAGAAAGGGATCGTCGGCGCGAGAGGGAGGAGGCGACGACACAAGTGCTGGAAAAAGGGAAGAAGGCAATTGGCGGCAAGGTTAGGGCTCTGATACCATAATAGAAAAGTTAAAAGTATTATTACTATACAAAAACATGAATTACAATGAAAGAATATATCAAATATATAGGCTATAGAAATCCTATTAATGGTAATAAACTAATTAGGATACTAAATCATAATAATAGAAAAATATCAACAATAATGACAATATATTCTAATAATGTTAATAACGGGAAAGTATCTTAATAATATATTCTCACATTGTCAGCTACGTTGTAACGACCCTACTCAGTCCCAAGTATTAGTGATGGATAGTCCACAGGACTATAGAGCGTGAATGAGGTTCAAAACTCTAACTCGAATCGAAAACCTTAAGTTCGGCCCGAAAACCCCAAAAAGATTCAAAACCCAGGTAACAAAACCTTAGCATCCGGAGAATCTCCTAGCATTCTAAATGAAGTAAATATTATGAAATAGTAAATTAAAAATAAAAAATCCTCACAAATACGGTAAAATGACCGTTTTGCCCATGTACAGCAAAAAGTCTTAAAAATCTAAATTTTGATGCATTGATACCTTAAATTAAGGATTTAAGTACAATTAAGAAGAAAAAGACAAAATAACATCAAAAATGATAAAAATGCCCCTTATTGGCTGATCACCTTGGGAAAAGTGCAAAAAAAGTGACTTTTTGCTTTTTTTTATAGCTTAAAATGATGAGAAAGGTATTAAATTAAGCATTATGATGATCCAATACTTGTTGAATAAGTAATTTACATAATAATATAGTGTTATAGGTCAACAAAAGCAAACAAATCATTATTGAAGTTCATACACAACAAAATAAGTTAAAAAGTCATATATTGTCAAAATAGCTTAATTTGATTTAAAAGACTACATCTATTTAACCAATTTCTATAAAAATTATGATAATACATGAAAATACTATATTTCTCAAAAAAATATAAAAATAATAGGTCTCAATAGGAAAACACACAAAAAAGATACATCAAATTAACTTTAAATGCATTTTCTTGCACAAAATAGCACGCAAACCAATGTAAAACCCCTTGATTGATGTGGAGTCAGGTTTTTATCCCCCAAACAGCCCCTAGATATATTTATCTTCCCCATATCTGATTTCTAGCCCTCAAAACTTGAACCCTCTCAAATCATCTTAAATCTCATTTAATAAAAAGAAGAAAAAATGTCCTTTAAGAGTACTTTTTGTCTCCCCTTTGTCCCATAACCTTTGTATATATAAACCAAGCCAAACACCCTCTTCCTTCCTTAATATTTTCGTGCTAGTGAGGAAAAGAAACCAGACCTCTTTGCTCTTGAGTGTTATGGTGAGTTTGAGGGAGAAAAAGGAACAAAAATAGAGAAATCAAGGAGAAGAGTTTTTCTAAAGCTAAGTCCTTCCATGCCACAATCCATTGAGCTTTCAAACAAGTAAGTAAAATCTCTAAATCTTGTGTCTAAGATTCCACAAAATATCCCCTAACACATCCCTTTAAACACTCCAAGAACCAAGAACCGAAATCAACCCGAAAAGGCATCGTAGTTGAAAATTAGGGGCTATTATGTTTATGAATGATATGAGATATTGTTGTGTGTTGCTATCTTTGAGTTTAATGACTTCTAAGTGTGCTGGAGCCTTGATATTAAAGTCTAAAACACAAGCATGCAAAGAAATGGAACAAAAACTTGACTTGACATAAGTAGAAGACTTGAACCCTAAGAGGCGCAATTTTTGAGAACTTTGATGTTTCTGCCCTGAGATTTGAAACGCCATAACTCAATGTAGAAAATTGATCTAAGAATGTTACTTATATCCAGATTTATATTTTTGTGTTATCTTTCATCCAAAGTTTTTTTCAACTCATTTTCATAACCAGAACTCAAGATATTGCAATTTTACCAAAATGTGTCATTTGCTGACCAGTCAACACTACCGACTTGGAAACCCTATTTTCAAATGAGATCCAAACTTTGGTCAAACCATGCAAGTTGTAGATAACATTTATATCTATCTACCCACCAAAAATTAGAATGAAATATGGAGTTTTGATAGATTAAAACCCCTTCGAAAATCTCTATTGAGTTTTAGCCCCCCAGGAACATTCTGTTACATATTTTTATATGGCTCAAAACATCCATTTTTAGTGACCCATTCTAAAAGTGGTCTACGTGAATATTGTAGCTAACATATGGATGTACGTTTTTCCCAACAATCAGACATTAAAGCCCTAGGATAATATCCCAAAACTATTTTAAACTTTTTGTCCAAAACCGACTCTGCTGAGTTTTGGCGGCTGACAGAACCGACTTTTTAAAATGGCCAAAGAGTTTGACTTGTTTCAAACAACTACCCTTAGCTCTAAACATGAAACTTGTAGGGGACCTTTTGAACTAGAACATACTAAAAAATGGGCTCATTTGTACTTGAAATGTACCCCTAAACTGAGACCAATAGAAGCATAATTTTGGTAAAATCTTGAGAAAAGTGCTGAACCGTTTTTCCTTAAGATGAATTGTGCACCCATTTGCCTTAGGATTTGGCCTTGGTGTTAAACATGATAGTTGTAGGAAATATGTTTATCTAAATGGTGTTTAAAAATCATAATTTGATTCTAAGTCTAGATACCCCAAAATCTTGTTAGCCCTTTTAATTTAATACTTGATTTTTGGCCTTAAAATTTGTTAAATGTATATTTGAGTGCCCTTTTTGTATGATGTCTGATTTGAATTAGTTGATTAGTTTTTTAAGTGAATGTATGATGATTTAGAATTCATGCTATCATGTTAAATCATATCTTGAGAATTGTAGCCTGTGCGTCACATATTTGTACCTTATACTTTGCACGTTGTACCATGAATATTGTCGTGCTAGTTGATGCCATGTTATAAATTATTGCACTTGAGATCAATGGTACACATTATGAGTATCTTCACTTGCATCCTGGCATATTGGAGTCCATATGTGCAAACCGTTGTTGGGATGGGCTGTATTGAGTTTGTGGTTCTTGATTCTAAGTCTAGGGCGTCCCCGGTTGCCATTTTTCAAAAATATTTTAGGATATATTCTCCTTGTACACCTTGAGTTCGTTCCCGGTGTTACAAATTGGTTTATACACCCTGGGATCGTCCCCGGTGTTTGAAATGATTTATCGTGGATACTGTTGGGCACCATAGGTTCGTCGATAGCATTCTGATTTCAATAGCTTGGACTTTAGGTAAATTCGGAGAGAGCCTAATTCGACGGACCTAATCTCACTGCGGTGGTAATTTCAAAGAGAGCGCAATTATGGCGGTCCTAAATCCCTCATTTTGGTACTTTGTTTAATGTGAATGTCTCTTGAATTCTCTTAGACTTTGGGTTAACACTGGCGAAGGCATCACGCATCTTAAGGTGGGAATTGTCGGCCCAGATAAGGGTGGCTGATAATTGGTTGGCCCACTACCACGCTGTTGCCATTGAGTAAAACAGCTGTGGTATGAAACCCGACAAGACATTTACTATTCGCAACGAGGTGCGATGATGGCGTTGGTGATCAACTCCCATCAAGTCTACTCTGGTGATTCCCGACATGAAATTCCTGTTATAATCTGGGTACATGTTGGGTTGGGCATCTGCATTTCATATACGGCATTTCATATGCACATGTTTATTGACTTATCCGCTATCCTGTCATAAATTTATCTGTCTCCTTGACCATAATCTGTACTGGGTGTTACATGGTTTGTGTTGCGGTGAATATTGTGCCGTGAGATTAGTTAGAAGGTCAAAGTGTTTTGCCTCTAGGCCTTGGCTCATGGCATTCGTTCCATAGGTGAAGAGTAATTCTTAGAGAAAGTCATCCCAGAGGAAGAAGAAGAGTTTGAAGAACAGGGTGAGTTTCAAGAACACGTGGATTTCGCTGATGCATGCTGAGAAATTCGAGACCTCTGATTTTGTTCTTATATTCAGTTCTCTCGTGCTTAGTGTAATTTTTAAAATTTCTTGGTGAAACTGTAATAGTTATGTAATTTAGAATGGTTTAAAACTCGTTCATGATGTAAGAACTAACGTATGTAAATATGAATGAATGACTAGAATATCTCTTTATTTATATTTATATATGTCCCGACGTGCTCGGAGGATGGGGTGTTGCAGTTGGTATCAAAGCATAGGTTTAGTGAACCTTCAGGCCTTGGGTTATGGGAAACCATGCATTCTGTCGCGTCGGAGCTCTGTAGGAGGCGTTGTATTGATTATTATAATTATCATATATACATTATAAGAACTAAAATATGCCGCGTCTAAGTTCTATAGCGAGTCGCGTCAGGACGATACCGAGTTCGGGAACAGCAAGAAATCTACAGGCAAAAGACGAGTAAGAGCATCGAGATCGAAGATCGGAGATTCATGCAACGAGTTACCTTACTTTAAGGGGGGTAGATAGGAGTGCGCACTAGGAGAAATTTTAGATATCACCTCGAGAGACACCGTTAGAACCCCGTGACGTCATCCTTATAAGTCCTTTTCTCATTTACCCCAAGCCCTAGTGTCAACTTTTTGAAGTTCTTTCGTATGTCCTTCCTTCTTATATCATCAGTTCTGAACAGTACCGTCAAGTGTCATTCGTCGGTAACTCTCATGCACCCAAGTCTTGTTGATAACCCTATTAGAAATTAAATGCTAGAAAGTACCCTTCTCTTTAAGTTTTTAGGCCTCAATAATGACCGGTATTCGCATTTGATTCTCCTCTTATTCGAGTCATCATCCTTGAACTGACTTTTCTCTTGTAGAACTTGATATCAATTCTTTGTTAAGTACCCGTTCAAAACATTCGACATTGATAAAATTTTCAACTATTGTTCATTTCTCTTGATTCTGAAACCACAATCTGTTGCAGTGATTTTGTGAAATTCTTTGTAGACTCTTGAATTCCTCATCTGGGAAGTAGACTTTGATGCTTGAATTGAAGTACGTTAGGTCGACATAACTTTAGGGAAAATATCTAGTTTGGCTGCCCCTTTTACATAAACATCTCTTTTATCTTAATCTAATTGCACTGGATTAGTTTCAGGGACACTTGTTTGAAGTATTGCTCATTGTCCTCATTTTGTTTCTCCTACATTTGAACCCCAAATGACCACTCAATTTGTGTCAACGGTAATTGCCTTAACCATGACCATTTAACTTCATCCAACCTATCTTTGAACCGCCTGGGTTCCACCCTAAGACGTTCTAACCCCACGCATGTTTTTGACTATCGACCTTCTAAATCTTGCCCCATAGATCTATGAGTAACAACGATCGTCAAGATATTTCGTCATTAGGCCTTAGTGCTTTCACGGAAACTGAGACGATGCACGAAAACCTCTTAACACCTCTTCAAGCGTGAAGCAAATTTCTTCTTGATGTCATGGCTTAGAATATCTGTCAATGTTCGCGTTTAACAAAGTTTTGAAGATCAAGACTCCCGTTGCAAGAATGGTTAAGTAAGGGCTTATTTAACTAACTATATTTTTCAAAGGTCCTGACAAATAAGACTATGTTATCAGCAATCTAAAGTTAGAAACGACAGTTTCCCATCAAGTGTTTCGTGACACCACCATATGGAAAAATTCAAACTTCCCCAGACTAGTTCATAACTGACCCACCCATCCGATAAATCAAGAAGCAAAAGATTCATACTGGTAGTAAGAAAGTGAAAAATAAGAAACAGCCTTGAACTCACGATAATCTTAGTACGCCAGCAAAGGAGGTACGCCTATATACATCCATATTCATGCTGGCCTTCCCATCGAAGTGTTAGAGTCCGAGTTTCGCCATCACTATCAAAGAACGAAGAATCTTGATCACAATAATGAACGTTTAGAGCCTGATGAAGAATTAACCACCAAGTCACATGGATCACACGATTAGGTATTTACCACAACCATATCTTTTATCATGTTCGTTTTACCTTAGAATGACCAACCGCCTGAGAAAACGATCCAGTTATTGGTAGAGACATTCAAACCCAACGTTTTAAGCGCGTCAAGAACAAACGGTAGAAGCCAAGAGAAACGGAGCAACCTTTGGAAAGATTAGAGAGAAAATGAAAGCATATGATTACTGACTTTGTCATTAAGATTATCAAGATCACCACAAAGACTGGTAACTCTTTTGTCAAATAATTCAAGGAATTGGGTGCCTAGGAGTTTGTGAAAACAGTGAGTCCCATTGACGCTAAAGATTGTTTGAGGGGTGAAGTGCGCATTTTAGATAGACTAAGTTATTCATATGGTAGGTTCTTAAAGTATCAGTTTGTATTCGTTTGGCGTCTAGACTGTGTAACTCTAATGGAGTGGTATTCGGTTTCTGTTGTGGTGTCGATGTGAGTCAAAAGGAAGTTATTTTTGAAAACCTTTTGCGATGTGACCCATGAAAGCAAGTTTGTTTGGATTGATGAGTAGATGTTTTGGTGTAGAGAAGAAATTTTCTTATGGGAACGTATGAACTCTATGTACGAGAAGTTGAAGTGCGATATAATTCTATTGTTTCTGGTGGAATTACATAGAACCTTAATGTGAGTACGTAGGAGGAACAAGTGTTTAGATGAGAAGAGTGGCAGCGTAAGTAAGATTATACAAATTCATTGGTGTGATTTTTGTAAATGACCTTGAGAGTATCGAGTGTTTTGGTAGAATGTGGGTAAGATGAAATAATTAAAGCACAAAAGTGGTTCTTGGTTCGATTGTGTGGCAGAGAATGAGTGAAGGGAATTGAGTGAAGATGGTAAGAGACTTTATAATCAGGAGTTAATACTGTTTAGTTAAAGGATTGTAGGTTGGATGGTACATACGTAAAGGAAATATGTGACGAGGTTTTGATTGGATTCTTATGGGTAAGCATGTACCTGGGAGCGTTTAATCTGTGTGGTATGTTAAGCCCTAGTGACTCATTAGGTTCAAGTGACGGTATTAGTCTTAATGGTCCTAAGGTTAGAGTAGTTCAACATAAAGTGGTGATGTGATTTCGAGATTAATAGTCGTTAGTCGATCGGGAAGTAGTCTTCGATGTACATTTGAATATGGCAAAAAGTTGATTTTCGGTAGAGTGACAGTCTGTTTAGACATAAGTGGAGAATGTTTGAAATCAGTTTCGGCGATGGGCTAGTTTAGAGACATATGATCGCTTGTGGAAGTCGTACTCGATGTAAGTTTTGTTTTGGAGCCAACATGTTCTCAATTATAGACTGGGGTTATGATACCATAAATTGAATGTGCGAAAGTTAGATATACCCAAGACTGCCTTTAGGACTTGTTACCAGCATTATGAATTTGTGGTGATGCCTTTCGGGTTAATAAATGTACCTACTGTGTTTATGGATCTGAGGGATCGAGTGTTCAGAAGATTTTTAGACCAATTTGTAATTGTGTTGATAAACGATATTCAATTATATTCTCAGAGTAAAGAGGAACACGGGAAACATTTGAAGATTCTTTGTAGATCGTGAGAATGCACAAGTTATAAGTAAACCTTGGTAAGTATGAGTTTTAGTTAGACGGGGTGATGTTTCTAGGTCATATTATATCTGGAGAGGAAATTCAAGTGGACCCAACAGAAGTAGAAGTAACAATTTACGGGAAGAGGTTAACCAACGCGACAGAGACATGAACTTTTTGAGGCTAGTTGATTACGTGATATGATCCTTGAAGATTTGGTAGTAATTAGTTTTTAATTATGACAAAACAATCTTTACTCTAAGTGTTGAACATATGGGCCCGGCCTTATCGCCACTCTTAATAGAGAACAACTCCAGTAAATAAGGACAAAATTTTGGAGAACGAAAAGGCATAATGAAAGTAAATCATCCTCAACCTTCCATACGATGAAGTACGGAGCAAAATTTTTGAGACAAAATTTGTTTAAGGGGGATAATTTGTAACGACCTTGTTCGGACCCTAATATTAGTGACGGATAGTCCACAAGACTATAGAGCATGGACGAGGTTCAAAACCCTAACTTGAATCGAAACCTTAAGTTCGGCCCGGAAATCCCAAAAAGGTCCAAAACATAGGCAACAAAACCTTAGCACCCGGAGAATCTCCTAACATTCTAAATGAAGTAAATATCATGAAATAATGAATTAAAAATAAAAAATCCTCATAAATAGGGTAAAATGACCGTTTTGTCCCTAGTACAGCAAAAAGTTTTAAAATTTTAAATTTTGACACATGGATACCCTAAATCAAAGATTTAAGTACAATTAAGTAGAAAAAGACAAAATAACATTAAAAATGACAAAAATGCCCCTTAGTGGCCGACCACCTTGGGAAAAGTGTCAAAAAGTGACTTTTTGCTTTCTTTTTACCTTAAAATGATGAGAAATGTATTAAATTAAGCATTATGATGATCCAATATTTGTTGAACAAGTAATATACATAATAATATAGTGTTATAGGTCAACAAAAGCAAACAAATCATTATTGAAGTTCATACACAACAAAATAAGTGAAAAAGTCATATATTATCAAAATAGCTTAATTTGACTTAAAAGACTACATCTATTTAATCAATTGCTATGAAAACTGTGATAATACATGAAAATACTATATTTCTCATAAACAATAAAAAATAATAGGTCTTTGTAGAAAAAGACACCAAAAAGGTACATCAAATTAATTTTTAATGCATTTTCTTGCACAAAAGGGCACGCAGACCAATGTAAAATCCCTTGATTGATGTGGGGTCAGGTATCTTCCCCATATATGATTTCTAGCCCTCAAAACTTGAAACCTCTTAAATCATCTTAAATCTCATTTAATAAAAAGAAGAAAAAAAGTCCTTTAAGAGTACTTTTTGTCTCCCATTTGTTCCCTAGCCTTTATCTACATAAACCAAGCCAAACACCCTCTTCTTCCCTTCATATTTTTGTGCTAGTGAGGGAGAGAAACTAGACCTCTTTGGTCTTGAGTGTTATGGTGAGTTTGAGGGAGAAAAAGGAAGAAAAAGGGAGAAATCAAGGATAGGAGTTTTTCTAAGTCCTTCCATGCCACCATCCCTTGAGCCCTCAAACAAGTAAGTAAAATCTCTAAACCTTGTGTCTAAGATTCCACAAAATATCCCCCAACACATCCCTTTAAACACTCCAAGAGCCAAGAACCAAAATCAAACCGAAAAGGTATCGTAGTTGGAAATTAGGGGCTGTTATGTTTATGAATGATATGAGATGTTGTTGTGTATTGTTATCTTTGAGTTTGATGACTTCTAAGTATGCTGAAACCTTGATATTAAAGTCTAAAACACAAGCATGCAAAGAAATGAAACAAAAACTTGACATGACATAAGTAAAAGACTTGAATCCTAAGAGGCTTAATTTTTGAGAACTTTGATATTTCTGCCCTGAGATTTGAAATACCATAACTCAATGTAGAAAATCGATCTAAGCATGTTATTTATGTCCAGATTTATCTTTTTGTGGTATATTTCATCCAAAGTTGGTTTTAACTCATTTGTATAACCAGAACTCAAGATATTGCAATTTTACCAAAGTGTGTTATTTCCCGACAAGTCAACACTACTAACTTGAAAACCGTATTTTAAAATGAGATCCGAACTTTGATAAAAACATTAAAGTTGTAGAGAACATGTATATCTATCTACCCACCAAAACTGAAAACAAAATATTGAGGTTTGATAGGGCAAAACTCCTTTGAAAGTATCTGTTGAGTTTCAGCCCACAAGGAATATTCTGTTACATATTTTTATGTTGCTAAAAAATCCCATATTTATTGACATATTTCAAAAGTGGTATACATGAATATTGTATCTAACATATTGAAGTACTATATGACCAAAAATTAGACCTTAAAGCCTCGGGATAATATCCCAAAACCGTTTCAAACCCTCTTTCTAAAATCGGCTTTGCTGAGTTTTGGCGGCTGATAGAACCTACTTTTTAAAATGGTCAAAAAGTCTAACTTGTTTCAAAAAACTACCCTTAGATCTAAAGATAAAACTTCTAGGGGGCTTGATGAACTAGAACGTACTAAAAAATGCTCATTTGGATTTGAAATGATACTCCAAAACCGAGACCAACAGAAGCATAATTTTGGTAAAATCTTGAGATACGTGCTGAGCCGTTTTTGCTTACGATGAATTGTTTACCCATTTGCCTTAGGATTTGGCCTTAGTGTTAAACATGATAGTTGTAGAAAATATTTTTATCTAAATGGTGTTTAAAAATCATAACTTGATTTCAAGTCTAGATACCCCAAAACCTTGTTAGCCCTTTTAATTTAATACTTGACTTTTGGCCTTAAAATTTGTTAAGTGTATGTTTGAGTACCCTTCACTATGAGACTCGAGTTTTTGTATGATGTTTGATTTGAATTAGTTGATTAGTATTTTAAGTAAATGTATGATGATTTAGAACTCATGCTATCATGTTGAATCATATCTTGAGAATTGTAGCATGTGCTTCACATATTTGTACTTTATACTTTGCGCGTTGTACCATGAATATTGTCATGCTAGTTGATGCCATGTTATAAATTGTTGCACTTGAGATCGATGGTACACATTATGAGAATCTTCACTTGCATCCTGGCATATTGGAGTCCATATGTGCAAATCGTTGTTGGGATGGGTTGTATTGAGATTGTCGTTTTTGATTCTAAGTTTAGGGCGTCTCTAGTTACCATTTTTCGAAATTGTTTTGGGATATATTCCTCTCGTACACCTTGGGTTCGTCCCCGGTGTTACAAAATTGGTTTATACACCCTGGGATCGTTCTCGGTGTTTGAAATGGGAAACCATGCATTCTGTCGCGTTGGAGCTCTGTAGGAGGCGTTGTATTAATTATTATTATTATCATCTATACATTATAAGAACTAAAATCTGCTGCGTCTAAGTTCTATAGCGAGTCGTGTCAGGACGATACTGAGCTCGAGAACAACAAGAAATCTACAGGCAAAAGATGAGTTAGAGCATTGAGATCGAAGATCGGAGATTCATGCAATGAGTTACCATATTTTAAGGGGGGTATGTAAGAGTGCGCACTAGGATAAATTTTAGATATCACATTGAGAGACACCGTTAGAACCCCGCGACTTCATCCTTATAAGTCCTTTTCTCATTTACCGCAAGCCCTAGTGTCAACTTTTTGAAGTTCTTTTGTCTGTTTTTCCTTCTTATATCATCAATTCTGAACGGTATCGTCAAGTGTCGTTCGTCAGTAACTCTCATGCACCCAAGTCTTGTTGATAACCCTATTAAAAATTCAATCCTAGAAAGTACCCTTGTCTTTAAGTTTTCAGGCCTCAATAATGACCGGTATTCGCATTTGATTCTCCAATGATTCGAGTCATCATCCTTGAACTAACTCTTCTCTTGTAGAACTTGATATCAATTCTTTGCTAAGTACACATTCCAAATATTCGACATTGATAAAATTTTCTACCATTGTTTATTTCTATCACGACCCAAACCTGGGTTCGTGAGCTAAACCCAAAACATACCATGCATAAACTCTATCCACAGGTAACACCCCGGATAGAAGAAAATATTTTATATACCATCGAACGGATGTAACAAAATGATCAAAGTTCCAAAATTACATTCCCAAGTTTACCACAATTGCTTGGAATAACATACATTCCACATTAACTATCACT
>JAUMHN010106885.1:0-24654 GCA_032360265.1 Heliamphora ciliata
ATTAATAAATTTATTTTAATTAAACGAATTTTTATAACCCTCAAAAATGTTTTAAAAATCTAAGTGGGAGAGAAAATATATTCACAGATAAATCATGTAGTCTCCATCACCAGTTTGTAGGCGATGCAATTAAATCCTGATGTTGGCAGTAAGGCTTTTCTCCCCATCGGATAGATTAATTATGGTATCGCCAGTACAAACCTCATTTAGGGATAATTCTAGATAATTGTTAGTGTGGATCACTTCTCCATCTGAATGGTTCATTACGAAACGATTGGTTTGGAATTAGATGATGGTTAACAAATAGCTGTATATGATAGTATGCTCTTCATTTGAGATACACAAACTCAGATTTTTAGTATGACAAGAATTCTCGTAAGTTTATCCCAAGATATGTGTTTACCTTAGAAGGTGAAACTATTAGTTGGAGAAGTATCAAGCAGTCCTGCATTGCTGTTTCTACCATAGAGGTCGAGTACGTGACAACTTCTGAAGCAACCAAGGAGGTCGTTTAGCTCAAAAACTTCTTATTGGATCTAGAGGTGGTCCCTTTACTTCAGTCGACTATTATACTTTATTGTGACAATAGCAGAGCGGTTGCAAACTCAAATTAGCTAAGGGTCCACAAGAAAGGCAAGCACAATGAGTGTAAGTATCACCTGATCAAGAAACTGTACAGAGAGGTGATATTGTTGTGACCAAGATTGTATCATGAGACAATCTTGCAGATCATTTTACAAAGAGCTTACCGGTTAAAACTTTTGATATTCATGTAGAGAGCATGGGAGTCAGATATATGGTAGTATGATTTTGAGTATAAGTGAGAGATTGTTAGAGTTGGTGTACTAAAAATTATATTTTTAGTATTTAATTTTATTTTAATAAAATTAAATTTTATTTTATGAGAATCTTTATAAGCAATGTATGTATATCATTTCTTTAATATTATGCATGGATATCTTTTATTCTGTAAAGTATTTAATCTGATGTGTAGAGTACAACTTGCACATAAAAGATCAGATTTTAAATTCTTGCAGAATGTAAGTTTTATGTTCACAGTTTAGATGAAAATGGATATACCATCAGTACGACTGTAGCATAAAATTTTAGTAGGCATGTCTTGGTTACGGAGAACAGATAATAGCGTTATTTATTATTCCGACTCTCTATACTAGTGCAATTTGTGTGTATTAAACGAGACACATTGGGATAATTAATTTTATACTAATTATATAAATTAATTCGCACCCCAAGATTATTTTGAATAGTTCTTATACTCTTAATTCTGAAATAATTATTAATTTGCGTATATTTAATATTCGTTATTTTAATTCATTAGAGAGTGCAATCTTATATGAGTCTATATTCTGGTGAGTTGGATAGTGGTGTTATTTATAAGGTAAATATTAATTATTTACGGAATTTACATCTTGAAATATCGGGATTGACGATACCCCCTTAAGGAAGCTTATAAGTTTTGATTCGGTCAAACTCTACAAGTGAATTTGATTATTCGGCGGTCAAATAAGTTAAGCGAAAGGGTTTAAGGAATTACAAGCTGCCGATTAAATTAAATTGTCAGTAATTAAATTTAATAGGTGGGTATTAAAATTCTTAACGTGGGGAGAAATGATAAATATTTAATAACGGGAGCTCAATGCAAGAAGGTCTTGAGATTATGGGTCAGAGTGCAATTATAGTTCTTTAGTAGTGTGAACTGTAATTCAGTATTTTATGAAAATCGCTGCTAGTTTTCCATAATTCTAGATACCGTTATGAGGTTTGCTTAATTGCTGAAATCGCTGATGGGTGTCTGTGTTTCTTTAGAAGTTTTAGTCATAATTACTTCACAGGTCCTTGCAGTAGCCCTATAAATATACGAGTAGGCTGAACCAGTTTCATAACTTGTCTTTCAAGACTAAACCCGTCCAGGCTCTGCCGGTACGAGTTCTTAATTGATTGTAACCCACACTACATTCAAAAATCGCATAAGGGAATGCAATAGAAAGTCTAACAAAATCTTTAACTCGGAATCAAAAGCGTAGTTGAAGATTTGACCGGTAAAAATGTATTATTCTAAATTAACTTTAGTTTCATGGATTTTAATTTTGATCGTTCAACATCAAAAATTTTATCTGGAGCCTATTTTAGTATTTGCCCATCCAGTTAACTTTTTCAAAATTCGTTTGTGAAAACAATAATTTTGACAGTTTTACCTCCAACAGAGATACCTCTCTTGAGAAAATCCCCTTCTCAAGCACAAGATTCAAACTCGAATCTTGCAATACATAGAGTATAATCCAAATTGGATGTACAATGAAATCACTCCTTCAAATGAGTAAATTTATACAAGATGAAAGCTCACTAATGTTCACTCCAAAAGATATATAAGTGAAAACTCAATGAGTATTCTAATGGGTAAGACTCTCTTTCAAAAAAATCAATAAATATATGATAAATAAATTCAAGAATTGTAAATACAAAGAGAGCTTCAATGTGAGAGTGCTTGCATATATTTGATAGTGAAATTGTGGTCTATTTAGAGCAAAAAATCATGTACTAGCCGTTGCAAAATATATGAAAATTTTCAACTAGCCGTTAGAGCACATTTTTCAAATTCCATCAAGTTGGTCAACTGACTTGGGTAGTTTGGTCGACTGAATTGCTGAACGTTCATAAAAAAAACATAATAAAAGCATTTCGATCAACTGACACAGGGAGTTCGATCGACCGACCTTGTGAAACTCCATTACTCTGTTGTCCCGACTTTAAACGAGCATAACTCCTTCATCCGAACTCCAAATATGGTCATTTTTGTATTCAAATTGAAGCTCTATAAGTCTACTTTCCAATAGTTTCATTCCCATAATAGAAGTAATTTTGTACAAAAAATTATAACTAAAATAGTGAAGATATGTCAATTGTTTTCACACACTTTTCGCATATTTTTTACTGAACTTCTTCTGAAATATTTTAAAACACATTTTTTACTTTAAAAATAATTTTTCATGAAATATTAAGCATCTATGATCCAACTAAGGTCACCTATGAGCTTTCACAAATATAACTAATTGTATATGAACTTACATAGGTCCTAGTGCATTACACTTAGAAAATTTCTTCAAGTCCTTTCTCTTAGTCTTATGCTCCATGGATCATAGCCAATTGAATACGTTCTTCATGCTTCATGGCTTTCATTTTGTATTCTCAATTGTGCTTATTGCATTGAATTCTTGTGAACACACTCAATTTACACAATTAAAAATTTTAGTTTGTTATCATCAAAACGGGTTGAAACCTTGTTAGGCCAACAGCTTTGGCCTGGCTGTTGTATTAAGGATAGGCCAGGGTTGAGTTGTAGAAGTCAATTCCTAGCTCAGAACAGAATGTTCTGAAGATCCTCCTATTGAACTAGGTCCCATTATCTGAGATTAGGTCTTTTGGGATCACAAATCTCATGATAATGTTTTTCCAAACGAATTTCTTGACGTCAATCTCCCTAATGTTGACAAGGGGCTCTGCCTCTATCCATTTGGTGCAATAGTCAGTGGCGATTATCATGAACTTTTTACTGTAGGCCGCATTGAGAAACGATCCCATGATGTCTAGACCTCACTGAGCAAACGAACACGGGCAGGATAGGAGTTGAGCTCTCCTGCTAGTAGTTGGATCATTGGTTAAAATTTTTTACACTTTTGGCACCTCATCACGTACTGTTGAGTGTCTTTCTGTATGTAAAACCACTGGTATCCCTGCTTTCTGGCTTTATACGCCAAAGATCTTCTTCCCATGTGACTTCCATAGATACCTTCATGGATCTCAACTTGGAGGTTCTGCACTTGGTCAGGATGAACGCAGAGCAAATATGGGCTAATATAAGATCTGCTGTACAATTTATCAGAGAGAGAGAACCAGAATTTGGACAACTTGTGGTGCACTTTGTGGGCTTCCTTCTTGTTGGTTGAGAGGATCTCGTTCTTTAGGTAAGATAAGACAGGATCCATCTAACTTGGGCCGAAGTGTGTCGTAAGACATTTCACGGGTTTTTACGTAATGTTCGGCCTCTCTTGGTATTCTACCACCACCAGTTAAAGTATCTGCGTTGTTGTTGGCATCTTATTTTACTTACTCAAATCAAACTACCTTGAAGTACTACAGCTCTCTGCTGGATCAATCACTTATCATCTCACAAAAACCTACAGGTAGTGGTAAAGGCACAACTTTATTTTTTTAAAGGGTCCAGCGCCAAGTGCAACAAGTCAACTATGACTCGGCCTTTACCCAAGGCCTCTGCCACGGCAGGATGTTGGCCCAAACCTTGGCCAACAATCCCCCCGGCACCTGCCCATAAAACCTGCAAGCAGCATGCCTTACTCTAGAAAATCGAACCTGAGACCTCGCACTTATACCAATTGTTGGATCAAGCGCTTAATATCTCACCAAAACCCGCATGTAGTGGTGAAGACACAACTTTAGTTCCTTAAAGGGTTCAACGCCAAGCGCTACAAGTGGAATATGACTTGGCTTTTACCCGGGCCCTCCACTACGACAGGATGTTGGCCCAAACCCTTGCCAACACTCTCCCTTCACGATATGAAGATATAAGGCCATATTCTCTCCCCTAACTTCGTAGGTCCCTGCTAGTTGGTTGACAACCAACTGAGAGTCACTATAAACCTCCAACTCGCTTATACCTAGTCTCATGGCTGCTCTTAAGCCAGCTATAAGTGCATTATATTCTGCTTCATTGTTCGAGGCCTTGAAGCCTAAACAGATAGCTTGTTCAATGACGAGGCCGTTTGGTGAGGTCAGAACTACCCTCACTCCAAACCCTTTAATGTTGGTTGCTCTTTCTACCTGAAGCTTCCACACACCTTCCGTGCTGAGTGTTCTGGTGCACTATACTTCAGGCTCTTGGAAGGGTTCGCCTGGCATTAGCTCGGCCACAAAATCAGCTAGCACCTATCCTTTAACTTATGTCCTTGGCTTGAATTGGATATCATGCTCCCCCAGCTCTATTGCTCACTTCGAGATTCTCCCAGTAAGGTCGGCCTTCCCTAAGAGAGCCTTTAGGGGGAATTTGGTTAGCACCAAAATGGTGTGGCCTAAAAATAGTGCTTTAGTTTTCTCAAGGGTGATGTTGCAGTCTTCGGTCCACTCAAACTTGGACCCCTTCTTCAACGATTGGAAGAATAGTGAACATTTATCCGGAGAGAGGCTGATGAACTTGTTGAGAGCTACTGCCATTCCGGTTAACTTTTAGACTTCGTAAAGGGTCCTCGGGCTCTAAATTGCCCAATTGGCCAAGATTTGATCGGGGTTCACTTCAATACCGCAGTGGGTCATCAAAAAACCTAGGAATTTCCTCGAACCAACTCTAAAGACGAATTTGGCCGCATTCAACCTCAGTTTGTGGACTTTTAGCACGTCGAAGACGTCCTATAGGTCAGTAAGATGGTCAATCTTTAACCACCATGTCGATAATATATACTTCCATAATTCAGCCTAGTAGTTTGGTGAATATCTAGGTGATCATCCGTTGAAAGGTGGCCCCAGCGTTCTTCAGTCCAAAGGGCATTACCATGTGGCAGAAGGTCCCCCTTGGACTAATAAATGCAGTCTTCTCCTAATCTCGTTTGGTTATAGCTATCTTTTGGTATTGTCCATAGGTGTCCAAGAAGATCATCCTTTTATGGCCAGCCGTTAAGTCCATGCGTTGGTCATTCTTAGGTGGATGGAAGCTATGTTTGGGGCACACCTTGTTGAGGCTGGTGACATCTATGCAGACTCACCATTTGCTATTTTTTTGCTTGACGACCACTGTGTTTGAGAGCTAGTCATGTTATTGGACCTCTTGCATGGCATTTGCTTCCAAAAGCTTCTCTACCTCTTTAGTTACAGCATTGGTGCACTGGGGCACCAATCTCCTACTCTTCTACTTCATTGGTTTAAAAGTGGGCAAGACATTGAGCTCATGTTGAATGAACTCAGGGTCCACACCGGGCATGTCGTATGGCATCCAAGTAAAAACCTCCTAAGTTATCTTGGGCACCACACTCGTCCCCCTCTCATTAGGTTGGCATGGGGTGCTTTTGTGCTCCTGGCTACATTGTCTCAATTCGTGATGTTGTCCACGTTGATCCTGGGCTCCTGCCCCGTTCGACTACACACGGAGTGAAGTCGCCATTGAGCTCTTTAGTTAGCGCTTTAGCTAGAATTTTCACACATACAGCACCAAATGTGCGAGGGTGAATCCACATGGATGATAGAGAACAAAAAGAATTAGGCCCAATTCGTCAGGCTCGTCAACTTAATCACTCCTACATAGGAAAACAATAGTCGACCAGCAGGCTTTGCTGGAGAGCCCCTCAAATGCCTAGGTTAGTAAACTGTAGGATGGAGAAGATAAGCTTTGAAGAGAATTGTGTAGAGTTTCAGTAAGTAAAGTTGCATGTCTGTACCTTGTCTTCGAATTTGGTATTTATAAATGAAATTTGGCAAGAAAGGAGCGATCCCCCAGGCTCGTTTCTAACAGGAGTTGCCTTTTTCCCATTTTGGGATCTGCTCGAAGCCCTTTCTGCAAAGCCGACAAACTGCTTGATCATTTTAGGTCATATCAGGTGTTATTCAATACATAGATGTACAGATGTGATAGTGCCATTAATGTCCCTAGCTCAGCCGTCCCATCGCATTAGATGCGTCCTGACCCCAGTTGTGGCTTTCATCATTATGCTTGACCGAGATCCGGAGCTCGGTCTAACTGAGCTCTCTTACTTGGTAGCAGAACTGTCAGCCACTGTGTTTTGGGCTCGTTGGGCCTAACTTCGTGCTTTGGGTCGGCTAATGAATGTTTAGGCTGACCCCCTTCAGAAGTATCGATTATAATGAAGATTGAACTTGAAATTAATAAATATTGAAAGCACACACCCACTTGGTTATTTTCATATTCGTCATCCTCTAATAAACTGTTATGAATTTAATTTCAGTTTCATGCACATGGTTCTGCATATTTTTATGGCATTATTTGGTTCATATTTGTACATGAATTCAAGTGATGTTCAAAAAAATTACATAATTTATTTTTTTGGCTCTTATTTAATAAAAGAAAAATGTTTGTCTCTATTTGTGTTAGCTGCAAGTTTTTTATTTTAAAAAAATTATCTTATACTTTTGTCAATTCGTAGGAAGAGATACATATTACTAAAGGGGAGAATTTTTTAAAAATTGTTTATTATTTTTTTATACTACACATGCTTTTTCACATGGTATTTATTTTGTATTTATTTTGTAATTTACAAAAAGACAACTCAATTGTCCATGTGTTCTTATGCTCATCGTTGTTATGAATTGTCTGGCTTTGGTTTGCATTTTGTCATGAAATTGTCAAATGGAATATTGTTAAGTTTTTAAAGTTCTAATAATGTTTGACAACTCTTTTGGCAAAACTTAATTTAATTGTATTTAATATTTCGAGTTGCATTAGAAGTTCAAAATTTGAGTCATTGTTAAACTCCTATATGTGTTTGGAGTTGAGTTGTTATTGAATCTCTATAGTATGGTTTTTGAATAGAATTTTGTTTGCTCTTAATAGTTAGGAGTCAAGTAAAAGCCTTAGTTGATAGGGTTGAGAATCTCTTATTAATTTAGAAGGCCAAAGTACAAAATCTCGAAACTAGAATTACAACAACAACAAAAAAAAAAAAAACAATTTCGAGTAGTTCAAACAATGCATAACTTCTCTCTACCATGTCACCGCGTGAGCTGTGACAAGTTCACTCAAGCAACCAACTGGCAATTTCAGTTTAATTGAAACTCGGGAGTTCAACTTGAAGATCATTCTTGAACGTCTTAGGCGGATTCCTAAAATTACTTTTGGTAGATTTTAAAGATTTCTATTGGTAGATTCTGTCGGCGTGAAATATTGAGGATTTGACATTTTGATGAAACACTAAGGATTCGGTACAGTGGTGATTAAGTACGAAGAACGATACACATGGATTCGACAAGCGAATATTAAGGAGTCTAGATTGAAGATTCAACTGGAATCTGTAAGTGGTTTTATAACTGTTCATTAGTATAGTACTTAATTTACTTAGAATTTGATTAGTCCTGTGATTTTTACACAAGTTGGGATTTTTCACATAAAAAATCGCGAGTTGTTTGTTCTTATTTGTGTGATAAATTTATTTTATAATTATTTGCAATTGTTTAAACTTCAAATAATTCACCAGCTGACGTTATCTCATTCCGCTGCACATAAAATAAATCATAATATTATTATTTTTCAATAATGTTCGCAACTCTCACACATGGTTGTGAATTAAGTATTGTTCTTATTGTTTTAAAGAAAAATTGATATAAAAAATATTTAATTATATATCGTTCAAAATATCGACCGGCAATGAACACCAGGCAATACCAATCAATTTCCATTGGTATAAAAAAAATCCTAGATAATACACCTTTCCAAGATTAAAACAAATTATTTTTTATGTTTTGCCATTTGCTTTTCTTTTAATACTCTAAGTTAGGTTTCAAACAGTATTCTCTATTTTTATGTGGATAATTAAACACTATAAAAGAAAAGGAATGTCTTCTCGATCATAACCGTAAAATTTATTAAATAATCAAGACGAAGGGATTAAAAAAAAAAATTCTGAGAAAGAGCTTATCCGGCGTCGTTAAAAGGATTAGGCTCTTCTGTTGAATTTCTGGTAAGTTTACATTGCACTTGCTACGATTCAAACTATTTAGATTTGGTTTGTGATTTTTTTTTTTATTTAGCATATTTCTAACTCTTTAGATTTTTTGTCATTTTTTTTGTTTTTTTGGTTCTTCTAACTCAAGAAGATGAATCGGAAAAAAAAAAATTGTTGAATAAAAGATGAAAACAAATAATGAAGTTTGACTTATTAATTATTTTGAATTTTTTTTTATTCTTTTGGTAAAAGTTTCTTACTTTTTTATTCGTCTCGACGAGAAAATCTCAAAAATTAATTTTTCTTTATCTAGTAAAAAAAATATTTAAAAAAAATTAGAACAAAAAAATAAGTCCTTAGGGGATTATTTTTATTATTACATTGTGTAAATTATTTATTAAATAATTAATGTTGATTAATTATCGTTAATTATCAAAATAAATCTCATTGTTGTAAAAAGTAACAGTTTGTAGCAGAAGTTATGAATGTTTAAAAATATTTATAATTTATAATTAAAATTAATAACAAAAAATTAAAAACTACTAGAAATATCATTTCCGAGCACCCCAATATATAAGCAATACTGTTACGAATTGCTATGAGGAGAGGTGGAGGCAGAGATATCATGTCCCTGTTCCTTTAACCGCTTTTATTAGAGATATGGGAAGAGAAAGTCGGGGAAAAAAGCCAAAATGGGTTTATAAACTTTAAGAAAGTGATATTAGTGGTAGTTAAATATAATATAATAAATAGAGAATGATAGTTAATAAATGAATAAAATATAAAATATAAAATATAAAAAATAAGAAATAGAGATAAAAAAATAAGAAATAAATATATTATTTTTATGTTTTAGTCTTATTTTATTTTTAAAAATAAAATTTATCTATGTATTTATATATAAATATATTTATTTTATTTAATTGGAAGTGAGATGAAAAATATCTAAGCGAGAGAAGTAATTAAATGTCCTTACCTCGCATGTTGTCCAAAATGGATAAAACCCAAAAGAGAAAATTGTCATCCTTAAATACCATTTACCTTTTAAGATAAATGTAATTTATTTAGACACATTATTCAATTTTTTTTACACAAATAAATTATTGAAATTGTAAAAATGAACTTAGGCTATGTTTGCATGGCAAAAATATTGATTGCGAATCAAAATATGATTGCTAAGAATCAAATTCTTAATAATTTTATAATAAAAGTAATCATATTCAAATATTTAAATTAATTTTGTAATATTATCTATGAAACTTTATTTTAGGAATTTATAAGAGTTAACATTTTATCTCTTTTTATTGTCTACTTGAATCCAAGATTTTCATGAGAAATGGTAAGAATTAGATTCCTAGTAAGTATTGAAATGTGATTCTTAGTAAGATACGTTATCAAGAATTTTTTGTTCATTCTAAATAAATAAATTATGAAGAACATGAATTGTATACTTTTTCTTTCTTTTCTAAGTTTTTACTAACCAAACATAAATTATTCAGTGGACTAAAATGTCATATTAGCACGATGATCTAATGTGCTCAATTAATACAACTAATTAAAAATATCATTTTTAACATGCGAATGGGATGTTTCATACTTATTAAACAAGCCGCAATACTAGAAGTTTAGGAAACAAACTCAAAAGTTTACCCATAATTTAAAATAAATTATTCAAATTTACATAAAGTGTAATTGACACTACAAATATTTGAATACCTATTTTGCCCATTACCCTTGGTCAGTCAATTCTAAGTAAATTTCTCTTGCATGCCTTTATCCCATTATGTTTGAGTTTTTTTCATCTTTAATAACAAATGGAAGAATATTATTTACTTTTTTATCTTATTTTTTTCATCCTACTCCCTATTATGACCAGTAATGCATAAAATTATTATATTTATCTCTATTTTTCTTTCTTTTTTACCTTTTACATTTCTAGTTATAATAATCATCAACTATAATTTTTTATTTTTATATTATTAATAACTTTTGTTAGTATTATTAAATAAAACCTAAGAACTATTTTTAATACATTCTTGTTTCTTTTTCCCTTTTCGCTATTTTCTCCAACCATTTCTTTAATTTAAACTCTGCTCAAATAAAAAATATATAAAAAAAAAAAAAGTCCAACCATCTTCAAACCTACCCTCATTCTTGTTTCCTTTTCTCAGTTTTGTTTTTCTGATAAAACAATTTCTCCTAGAATGGGCCCACAAGAACCGTCGAGTCTCCCGAGAAGCAGGTTTCTATTTTTTGCTTTCTGGCTGGGCGCATTAGTAGTTGGATACAACAGGCAACTTCTTATAAGCACGTGTTCATTATTGCACAGTGAAGGAATAGAAGGAATGTTCCAGTGCTTCACCCACCATTTTCTTCGCCATGTTTGGAGTGTTTTGAAATACTACTGCTAATAATTTTTACTTTTTTACTACTAATTTTAGTTATAAGTTATAAATTTTTTTAAATACTCACAACCATAGTTATACATACCGTATGGTACCAATCGATACGTACTGATTTTGAACAAAATCGGTACATTAATTACTTAATTTCGTATTAGTCAAAATATCAATTTGTACTAACTTGTACTAGACGTACCGGCCAATACCGGGTCATACTAGTTATATACCGGTCTACAATTAATTTTCTTTAAAAATTTAATTTTTTTTACTTTTTTTTATTAATCAATTCATGCATCAAATATAGCAAAAAAAACGAGCCCTTTAAGACTAATCAATGTTAAATTATATTAAAGTGTACATGTTAAATTTTATTTCTTTTAAATTAACAAATTCATTATCAATAATAAAATTAGATTTTAATTTAGACTAATTAATTAAAATATTATTTTAAATAAATAATATATAAAAATATATTTTATAGTGATAAATCTAAAATAATACTTGATATTTCACTGATACTGATACATAGTATACCAATAAAAAAAACTTAATACACAATTTGATATAATATTCAAAACTATGCTCACAACTTTTATTATAATTTAAAATTATTTTTTTAATTTTAACTATAAATAATAATTTTTACTAAATATTTAAAACTTTTATCATAAATTAGAATCTATGAGCTATCAACGCTACCTTTTCCAAACACCAACTTTATTCGATTAGCGAATGCATCTGGTCCTTGCTGAAGCCCGTCATCAAGTGGGTTAGGTTGTTGACGTGGAATTTTCACGACCACGCGATCTACTCGTTGGAATGCAGTGACGTCTGCGTTTCATTCCTAACTTTAAATTGACTTTCTTGGCCTTTTCATCGGTTGAATTGTATTAATACTAGCAATTCACTTCGAACGTAATTACTTTACTGAGCTCCCTCTTAATTTAAATTAAAAATAATAATAATATATGTAAATTAAAACATTTATAAAATTAATTGGTTTTTAGACAAGATGTATGTATGTATGTTAAAAATATATTTTTAATAAGAAATAAGAAAAAAATTGAGTTTAAAATAAAGAGAAATATAAAAAGAAAAAATTATTAGGTATTCTCATAGTACCAAATAGGCAATAACATATGATATTCTTAGCAAATAAATGATCGCAACATACACAAAATAGGTCAATTATTTTTTGTTTTTTAACCACCAAATAAAAATGAGTCATTATGTCTTGGGTGAGAGTACTGCATGAATTTGTCACATGGTACTTTGATAGCACCCAATAATTACTTAATAAAAAGAAAGCTTCAAAATGAATAGAGAACAAAAATTGAGTTTTAAACAAAAAGAGAGAAAACCTACTTAGTGAGGAATAAAGATTATGTATTTTTAAAATACTATGTAAGCGATGTCACGTGATATTCTTGGTAAATAAATTATTATAATCTACACAATAATATAAATTACCCTTTATTTGCTAATTATTCAACAAATTGGGTGATAAAATTTGATGCTACCGTATTGAATGAGAATACAACGTAAATTTATCACATAGTATTCTAAGAGCACCGAATAATTACTCACGAGTGAGAGGTAAGAAGATTGTCACATAGCAAAAATATCAATATCAACCCTTCTCTATTGTATAATAGATAAAAAAAAAGTATTTTATTAGACTTTTTAACTATCTTAAATAGTTTAATAAAATATGTTCTTCTATTAATACACATTGAAAAAGTGATTTATTGATTTTACACTTTTAGAAGTAACATTTATCAATTTCATATAAATATTTATATATTATTTACCATCTAATAAATAATGATTAGTATTTTCTTTTACCAATGCAAAAACCCAAATAACCAAAAAATTATATTTAATTGGGTCAAGACGTTTATATGAACAATTTTGTTATGAGAAATTCTATAGTGTGCATATGTTTTGTTATTTTAATTAGATAAATTTAAGTTTGGATTGTTGTTAATTTAAGTTATATTGTGTGCATTTACAACCAGTTATAGTATTCACTCAGTTGTTTATTTTAATTTTATCTTTTGAATATTTTAATTTTATTATAATCATTTTAAGCTCAGTTCAATTCAACCTTAATTTTGATTATTTTAGTTTTGACTTTGGGTTATACAAATTTTGACAATTATAAAGTACATATAGGGTCTGGTAGGTGAATATAATAATCTATCCCTTTAGCTATTACTTAAGGGTCCTTTGTGTTATTTATTTTTTATCATAATTCTTTACATTTTAAATTTCTTTGATTGAGAAAAAATAAAAGTAAAAACCTAATCAAAAGATGAATAAAATTCAAAAAAGATAAAAATAAATTAAAGTGCTTGATCAATAAATCATTTTTATGTTTATTTTTTCATTTTTTACGTACTTATTTTATCATTTAATTATTGTTTTTTTTTGTTTTAAACATTTTTTAAACTTTTATCCCAAACATTAGTTCTTTATTGAGGTAATTTATTACCAAAATTTGATTTGACAAACTAAATTGGTTATCCTTTCTTCCTAACTTTGACAGAAATGACATGTAAACGTGACAAAAATTAAAGTGCTTTTTGAATGTCATAATTGAAAACTTTGAATAGAATGGTTAAAAGATAAAATTTAAGTATAACGGTCGAAAACATAATTACCCTAAAATAGGGGAATTAATTGTGAATAGGGATACATATGAACTGTTTCAAATTAGTTTGCGTTTAACTTAACTAGATTTTTTAGTCTTTTCAAAACGTTTTTGTTTTTATTTATTTGGTTTTTCATGAATAGAGGAATTTAGAAATTACCCATAATTGAGTTAAAACAAAAAAAATTAAAAAAAGTACACTCGTTGAAACTAATGCTAAAAAAATGAAATTAATTCTTTTATAATTTTTATGTATAAGACTCCCGTAAAAAAAACTCTTTTTTATTTTAAAATATAATTTATTTATTTATTTTTTATCAACATGTAATTCATTTTATCGAGGATCTAGAATCTGGATCTTGTGTGACAAACGCTCATGCATAAGCTAGCCAAGAAAGGCAGGTCGGTCTTGTTCACTTTCTTATTTAGGACCTAGTTTAGAATAATACTTTATTTGCTAGTTTTTTTTTTTTTTTTTGTAATTTAGAAACGTTTTTAGTCAAGTTTCTCTATTTTCTTGATTTCTATTAAAAGTAATTTTTTTCAATTTATAAAAAATATTCAAGTAAATAAACCAAAATACATAATACAAGTTTATTCTGCTTATTTTTGTCTTTAATCGTCTTTTTTATTTTTTGGTTAACATATTTTAACTTTCCTATTTCTTTTGATAGATGACAAAAAAAAAATTTGAAAAATTTAAGATCCAAACTTTAAATTAAAGATAAAAATTTAGAAAAACAAAAATATACAAAAATAATCTTCTTTTCTATCACATACTAGGCACTAGTAGCTACTACTAAATTTTACTATCACTCTCTACTATTTTGCTACAACCCGTAACAATAAGGCTCAAACTCAAGTATTGCCCAATTCACGCAAATATATATATATATATATATATATATATATTTATTAAGAAAGAAAAAATTATTGAAATTTTCAGAGCTGTCCAAACAATGAGTAGGACAAACAATCAATTTATTTCCTCCTCAGATAGGTTTCTCAATCAATACCTTCACATTGAGAATCTCACCTGTACCCTTTTATGGTCTCATTTATGAAATGGATGTACAAAAAGTACCCATATTTAATTGCCTTTTCCATTAATTTCTGAGGCCCGAGTAAAGAGAGATCTATGACAATTGAAAGACATTTTGTTTTTGTTTTTTTGTTTTTTTTTTAATGTTGGCTCGTAATATTAAAGAATATGCTAAACAATATTTATTGAACGGTGAATAATAGATTAAAAATATATAGATATTTATGTAAAAATATATTAATATTTATAAAAAATAATAAATTTCACCGTCAATACTATATTAATATTAAAATATATTTTGTCACTATTACTTTATTATCTAGCTTGCGTTTAATAAACAGTGATGTACATGACGCTCATCTTAATAGGGGTGTTTTGGTAGCATGACCCTCATCTTGTGGAACTAACAAATTGAATATCTCTCAGAAGAAATGGTACAAATGGAAGATTGTGTTAATGTGACTAACCATCATTTAAATATTTTGGTTTTTTTTTTGTATTTTTTTATTTTTTTATCGTTTAATCAATTAATTTTATTTTCTTAGTTCATCTTGATAAAAAAATTTGAAAAAATAATTTTTTTGGTCAAACAATAAAAAAAATCATTAAAGACAAAAGTAAACATATAAGCTATTGAGGGTATTTGGTAAATTTACTGCTAGTGGCTTTTAGCTTCCAGTTAATAGCTTTTACCTTTCTGCTACTAAATTCACATCAAATACCCATTTAAATCTGTAAAAAAAAAACTAAAAATGAGTATATTTAGATCTGTAAAAAAAAATCTATACACTTAATTCACATCAAGTGCTCATTTAAAGGCGACAAAACATCACCCATCACCAACGTTGCAAGTTCAATGCTCAAGTGAAGTTTTTTAACAGCTCAAGCGATTAGAAGCTTAATAACATCATTTGACAGCTCAACTATGTGGGAATGATCTCAAGAACATTAATTGGACTTCAATTGGGGTAAGTTTTTTTGTCCGAATTAATTAAAGCCTTGAAAACTTAGTTTTTAATGGTGGTGATTTCGTACCAAATTCAATATTTTAAGAAAGACATGGCCTAGAAACCACACACATAAGTGAGTGATCGGTGGTACGTAAAAGTTCTAATCAAATTTTGTAAAGTATGTTTCGTTAAGTCTTAATTATATGTTTACTAAAATATTTTTGTAGTGTTTCAATGTTAGTATAAGAAGAAGCAAGATGGTGAAAAAATTGGCTAAAATGGATTAAAAGCTGAAAAATGTCAATAATTCTAACATGGAAGCCAAATGATCAAAACAGCTTTGTTTTGGTTAGATCTCAGGACCCGATGACCAGGCATCATGAGTGGTAATACCTCAAAGTTCAAGAAATTTGGTAAAAATATTCAACGGTAAAGAAAATAAAGTTTCAAAATAAGTTCGACAAAAAATATGTGAAAAATGTGTGAAGAAATTAACATACCTTCACTATTTTGTCATAATTTTTTGTACAAAATGAATTTTAATATGAGGCTAGAACCATTGGAAAGTAGACTTTCGGAGTTTCAATTTGGACACAAAGATGACCCTATTCGGAGTTCGAATAAAGGAGTTATGTTTGCTTGAAATCATAATAACAGCGTAGTCGTGTTTTTGCAAAGTTCCATCTGGACGGAAATATGGGCGTCCGGACAAAAATTGACCAGAATGATTTGCGTCCGGATGGAAATATGGGCATCCAGATGGAAAATTTACTATTAAAAAAGCGTTCAGATGGAACAGGAAGCGTCCTGACAGAACGGGACAGTTAGAATTTGATTGAAACACTGAAATAAGGTGTGTGGATCATCTCTATAAATATAATGCTTGGGGAAATCATTCAAATACTTCTAAATCTTCAAGAATCAGATTGAAAACTTATCAAAAGGAAAGTGTGGAGGCTCGAAAAGTGACGGGAAGACGAAGACGGAGGCCCGAGAACTAGTTCTTCTTCAACTCTTCATGGATTCGAGCTGAAACATGAACGGCTAATCTTCTTCTTCCTAGGGAATGATAAAACCCTCGTCGGTATCTTAGTGTAGTTTAGATTTCAATTTTTTTTCTTTTCAAATTTAATTCGTTGTATGATTTACAAATGTTGATGTTTAATCAACGATCATTTAGTTTAATTATCTAGTTTCCGTTTTTATTTTCTTTGATTGTTATAACGAGATCATGCAACTGTTATATGTTCTTATTCTTATCCAAACATGAGATATCTTATGCTCGGATATGACGGGTCGCACCGAGATTACTCGGACGATGCGTGACACGTCTAAGATAGGATTGTTGAAGGTAAACTACCAAGGTCATTGATTTGAATACAATTTTTTGATAAAAAAAATTACTGGAAGGGCAATCGCCAAAACAGGCTCCAGATTAAAAAATTTTGATGTAGAACAATTAAAATAAAACTCATATTCCCAAAGTTAGATTCGGCATTATACCTTTTGAAAACTAGTAGATTGATTTCGATTACTGCAACAACCACGAATGTGAATCTTTCGAGTTAAAACCCTGATCAAGCCTTCTATTGTATTTCCAATGCAAGTCATGAACGTAGAGTGGGTTACGATCCTTCGTGAACTTAAACATGCTAAACTAATTATAATAGGGAATACGTGAAAACCCTAATCTTAAAAAATGACTTATGATTTATGTTTAGCATAACTGTATATATATAGGGTTATAGCAGGGACTTATAGAGTAAATATAACTTGAATTTTTAATGTAATTATGAAAACTCGCCTATCTTTGAGGTAATTTCATAAAAACATAAATTACAATTTATACCACTAAAGAATCGTAATTGCACTACTAGCCATATTCTCAAAATCGATTATTCGAGCTCCAGTTATTAAATACTCAACTCATCTTCCCACGTTAAGATTTTCGATACCTGCTAATTAAATTTAATTACTGACTATTTGATTTAATCGGCTTCTTAAAATTTCTTAAGTCCTTCCGCTTAACTTATTTCTCGGCCGAATAATTAAATCTACCTGTAGGGTTTGACCCGGTTAAAACTTATAAACTTCCTTAAGGGGGAATTGTCAATCCCGAACAATCAGAACGTAAATTCTACTAATAATTAATATTCTCCATATAATTAATATCTCTATTCAACTCACCGAGACTATTGACCCATTAAAGATCGCACTCTCTAATGAATCAAAATAATGAATATTAAATATATGCAAATAATAATTATTTTAGGATTAAGAGTATAAGCACTCATAATAATCTTAGGGAGTGAATTAATTTATATAGTCAGTATAAAATTAATTACCCCAATGTGGTCCTGTTAAATATACACAAAGTGTATTAGCACAGAGAGTTGGAATAATAGACGACGCTATTATCTGTTCTCCGTAATTAAGACAGATCTATTAAAACTCTGTACTACAGTCATACTGATGATTTGTCTAATTTCATCTAAACTGTAAACAAAAACTTATATTCTGCAAGACCCTATAATCTTGTCTTTTATATGCAAGCCGTACTTTACACAGTAGATTAAATACTGTACAGAATAAAAGACAACTATACATAATATTAAAGAAATGATATTGTATTCATTACTCATTAAGATTATCATAAAATAAAAAAATAATTTTATTAAAAATTAAATTAAATAATAAAACCAATTAAAACTTATAATTTTTAGTATACAATCTTGACAATCTTCCACTTATACTCAAAATCATGCTATCATACATTTGACTCTCATACCCTCTACATGACTATTAAAAGTCTTAGCTGGTAGGCTATTTGTAAAAGGATCTACAAGGTTGTTTCCTGATGCAATCTTGATCACAACAATATTATCCCTCTGTACAATTTTTCGTATCAGGTGATACTTACGCTCAATGTGTTTTATATTCTTGTGGACTCTTGACTCCTTCGAGTTTACAACCGCTCCGCTATTATTACAATAAAGTGTAATAGCCAATTGAACTGAAGACATCACATTTAGATCCAATAGGAAGTTCCTAGACCAAACGACCTCCTTGGCTGCTTGAGAAGCTGCTAAGTACTCGGCCTCCATGGTGGAATCAACAATACAGGACTACTTGATACTCCTCCAACTTATAGCTCCACCTCTCAAGGTAAATACATATCTTGAGGTAAACTTACGAGAATCTTTGTCTGACTAGAAGTCCGAGTCTGTGTACCCCAAAGATACTAAACTGTCTACCTGGTAAACAAACATATAATCTCTAGTCCTTTTTAGGTACTTGATTATATTTTTTATCACAATCCAATGGTCCTTCCTTAAATTAGACTGATATCTGCTAACCATACCAACAGCAAAGTAGATGTCAAATTTGGTACAAAACATAACATGCATTAGGCTTCCTACTGCTGAAGCGTAAGGAACCGCTTTCATCTTCTCTATCTTATCAGGTGTCTTAGGACACTAATCCTTCGATAGAGTGATTCCATACCTGAAAGGAAAAAATCCTTTCTTGGAATCCTATATTCTAAAACGAGTAAGAATGTCATCGATATACTTTGCTTGTGATAAGCCCAATATTCTTTGTATTCGATCTTACAAAAAGCTTGATCCCAAATATGTGACTGGCTTCTCCCAAGTCTTTCATATCGGACTACCCAAATAACCATACTTTTACCAAAGATAACACCCCTACATCATTTTCGATGAGCAAGATATCATCTACATAAAGTACTAAAAAGACCACCATGCTTTTGTCACGCTTCTTGTACACACAGGACTCATCTGAATTTTGATCAAAATCAAATGATTTTATGGCTTGAACAAATCGAGTATTTCAAGACCTCGATACTTGCTTAAGTCCATAAATAGATCTCTTAAACTTACACAATATGTGCTCCTATCCCTTTGCTGTGAAACTATTTTGTTGTACCATATAGATACACTCGTCAACACTTCCATTAAAGAAAACTATCTTGACATCCATTTGCCAAATTTCATAATCAAAATGAGTCGTAATAGAGAAGAGAATCTAGATAGACTTAAGCTTGGCTACCGACGAAAAGATTTTTTCATAATCAATTCCTTCTTTTTAAGTGAACCCTTTTACAACAAGCCTAATTTTGAAGGTTTTAACTTTCTTGTCTGCTCCTCTCTTCCTCTTGTAGATCCACTTACATCCGATAGATTTTGTCCCTTTAGGTGATTTTACAAGTTTTCAGACCTGATTGGAATACATAGATTTCATATCTGAATTTATAGTCTTTTGCCAAAGATCTGTATATTTGTCTTGGAGTGCTTCGTTGTAGTTACAGGATTTAGTATCCAGTTCTACTAGGATTTTGTCAAAAGATTCTCTCAAGAACATATACCGATCGGGTTGATGAATAATCCTCCCACGGCGATGAGGCACTACCTGCGTCTGTGTACTAGCAGTAACGCGTTGTGCAGAATTTGAACCTTGTGCACCGTTACCCACATGCTCGTCTGGCATGTTAATGGTAGCACCCTGTTCAGGATCTGTACCTACCACGATAATTCTTCCACTACGACGAGGTAATGGGATATTAGTAACTTGTGGTTCCTCTTCTATTTTACTAGTATTTTTTTTCATTTCTTCCAGAACAATTTTACTTTTGGGCCTGTGGTCCATAATGTAATCATCTTCCAAGAATCGGGCATTGGTGCTAACAATGACCTTTTGATCTGTAGGATTATAAAATAAATCACCATTCGTTCCCTTGGGATACCCAACAAAGAAACAGACTCCTAGCCTTGGTTTCAACTTACCCACGTTCTTTTTCAGCACATGTGCCGGACACCCCTAAACTGAATATGTCTCAGACTAAGCTTACACCCAGTCCATAATTTTGTAGGAGTAGAAGGTACTGACTTAGAAGGTACCAAGTTCAGAATATAAGCTGTTGTCTCTAATGCGAGTTCCCAAAACAAATTGGGTAATTTCAAATAACTCATAATCAATCTTACTATCTCCATAAGAGTCATATTTCTTCTTTCTGCTACTCCATTCTACTACGGAGTGCCCGGTGCAGTCAACTGGGATATAATCCCTTTTGACGACAAGTAGTCTTTAAACTCTCCAAAGAGATATTCGCCACCATGGTCGGATCGTAGTCATTTGATACTTTTACCCAAACGCTTCTCTGCCTCTGCCTTGAATTCTTTGAATTTCTCAAAGCATTCAGACTTACGGTGCATCAAGTAAATGTATTTATACCTTGTGTAGTCGTCAATAAAACTGACAAAGAACTCAAATTCACCTCTAACTCGAATAGTCATAAGACCACACACATTAAAGTGAAATAGTTCTAACGGCTCTTTAACTCTATAGTTTTTGGCCAAAATGGCATCTTGGTCATCTTACCCTCTAAGTAGGATTTACAGACTAGAAGTACCTCCACTTCTAATGAACTCAAAGGTCCATCTTCTACCAGTCTATTTATCCTTTTTAGATTAATATGGCCTAAGCGTAAGTGCCAAAAAAATATTTATTTCATTAAAGAAGGATTCTTTTTCTTATATGGTAAATTAGATGCATTATTCAATTCAGTCAGTTACAGTGTAGGAGAGATTTGAGTAATAATATAAAGATTATCTAACAATGTACCAGAACAGATAATTCGTTTATTATCCTTAATGACCACATAGTTATTAAAATAAACTAAATATCTGTCTTTAACCAATCTAGAAACAGAAACTAATTTTTTTTAATGAACGGTACATAAAGACAATATCTCAATGTTAAAACTCGATCTCTACTAAAACAGAGAGTAACATCTCCTACTGCAACTGCTGTCACCTTTGTATTATTGCCCATATGTAGGTAAATCTTCTCATCACTAAGTTCTCGGGTTTCTTGGAACCCTTGTAATGAATTGCAGACATGATTAGTTGTTCTCGTATTTACACACCAGGTACTGATAGATAACACCGCTAAACATGTTTTCACAATTAGTAAACATAAATTACACTAATTGTTCAGCTTGCTGAGATAAACTAGACATTGCTTTTTCTAGTGCCGTGTCTGGTTGCAGTGAAAACATCTACCTTTCGACTTTTTCACACTAGTCTTAGCCCACTAACTACCTTGAAAATCATGCCACCCTGTTTCTTAATCTTTTTTTTCTTCTTGTCTTTCAGCCTAGAGGAAGAACCCTCTTCAAATACAAACATATTTTTTGGTATCTTAAGATTATCCTCGGCAGTTAAGGCTATATCTATATTTTTTTTCTAGCCTACATAGTTTGGTCTCGTTAGTTTGTTTTCTTTGACTATAACCACGAGTAAATTGAAAGTGATTTTAATCTTGAAAATCACATAATTGGAAACCATTAATTATGATGAGCAAAAGTTTTAAATTTTATTTTAAATTGGTTCCTTCTACCATTTAAAAAAAAATCGCCAACAGCCTGGTACCCTGTGAATAGCACGCCTTGATGGGAGGACGTCTACTATCCATCGTTTGTCCAGACATGCTAATTTCTATTAATCTACTATCTAGGTAACAAACTATACTAAGTAAAATTAAATAGTTGACATAGTTTCGGCATAATAAATAATAGCAGTGACTCGATGGTGAGAATGCTATTATTTACAGTTACGTATTAACCACCACCTAATCTCGAATCAATCGCTTCGCAATGAACCCTTCAGATGGAGAAATGATCCACACTGACAATTATCCAGAATTATCCCTAAAGAAGATTCGTATCGGTGATACCACAATTAATTCTGTCCAATGGGGAGGAAGATCTTACTGCTAATATGCAGAATTAATTACATCACCTACGAACTGATAATGGAGACCGCGAGATTTATTTGTAAATAAATTTTCTCTCATACTTAGTTTTAAAAATATTTTTTAGGATTATAAAAATTATTTAATTAAAATAAATCTATTAATTTCGAAAAATCATACGATCTGAAAGATTTTAATTTTTTTTTCAAACTATGTTTTTTAATGTGAAAAAAAAATTTAAATGCACAGTTTTTCCTTTACTTTATAGCCAAAATATTGAATAAAGGTATTTAAGTACGGTTTATTACATATTTTTTTAAAAAAATAATAATTTATTAAAATTAAACCTTTTCTATTTAATTCATCCAAAATTTTTGAATTAATTTCTACGTTTTTTCAAGAAATCTAATTTATTAAAAAAAATCATCTTAAACATGTTATTTTGTAAAAAAATAAAATAACTAAATTTTTTCGATTTAATTAAAAAACTTTTAATTAAAAAAACTTAATTTTATTTTTCTTTACAAAATATTATTTAAAACTGAATTTTCTTGAATTAATTAAATTAAACAGAAAATATAAAATCAATATTTATCATGCACGCAGTTTATATAAATAAATAAGATAAATATTGTCCGATTTTATGATCGAGATGAAACTATATCGAGTTTTAGTTTCTTGTATCCAGATAAGTTTTCAGTCTTTCAATCATTGCAGAAAGCTACTTATCCTTGTCAGAAACAAATAGCAATTCATCCATTCACAGTGTTATAGATATACAACACTTCTCAATCAAAACATATTAGAAAACAATCCACGGAGCCGCCTCAAACATCCACCATCGCCGACCACCCGCCGGCGCCGTCGGTAGCACTGCATCCGCCTCTTCCCAAGGATTTTTCGATAGTTTTTCGAACTCCATTTTCATTCCCCTTTTTTCGAAACGTAACTAATGAAATATATTATTTTTCTATAAAGATTCCAGTTTGAAAACATGGAGAAAAATGACTTTCGATGGCCGTTGAACCACCACTGTCGCCTACTATGCCGCCAACTTTCCAAGGCTATTTTGGCTTCATTCGAATTCCGTTTCGTCTCCATTTTTTGAAAAATAGTTTGTGAAATATATTATTTTTCTGTAAAAACCCATGGTTCGAAAATAACCCAAAAGTAGTTATTGAAAACCTTCGAAGAAGCTGCCACCACCCACTTGCATCGCCTGTTTTGCCTTCTTTCCATGGTTGATCCTGTCTTGCACTGTTTTTAGCATTGATATCCAGCAATACGATATCTTGAAGAACATCTCAAAAATAGCCTCGAAAAATCTCAAAATTGAGCCCCAAACGGCCCCAGATGGCTTGCTATCTGCCCATATTGTCGCCTGTTTTGACTTGTTTTTATCTAGGTTTTTGCTATGTTTTTAAACTAATTTTCAGCCTATTTTATTGTTATTTTATGTCTAAAAAATTGCATAAAACCCATCCTGAAAAAGTCACAAAATTGAGCCAAAATGGCACCCGAGCTACCGACCAAAGTCGTCGCCGGTGGGCTGTTTTGCCACCCCTTTTTGCTACATTTTCAGACTTGTTTTGTTGTTATTTTTAATACACAAAATCAACAGAAAGCTTACCAAAAAAATCTGTTTCAAAACTGTATAAAAATCGTCATGATCCATGGCCCGAAACACCTGAAACCACCGTTGGAACCACCAGTTGTACCGCTATCTGTTCTTCGAGTTCTTGGACATTCGAACATGTTCTAATATATTCTAAAATATCTAAAAATAATAATAAAAATTTTTACATCAAAAACCTATGTCCCGAAGGATCAAATTCGAATTAAAAAAGTTTAAACTATCACGATCAATTCTCGTGATTAAAAAAAATAATTATCATCCATACATTCAATCAAATATGAAAATAATGAAGATCATAAAACTAAGATTAAAACTCTTACAAAATAAAGTTATCACAGTTTTAAATCTATTCGGTCTCTCGAATAACTGTAAACATAATCAAAACGGATCGGATACCAATTGTTTGAGGCAAACTGCCAATATCATTGATTTGAATACGATTTTTTGATAAAAAAATTACTGGATGGGCAATCGCTGAAATAGGCTCCAGATTAAAATTTT
>JAUMHN010107098.1:1675-17890 GCA_032360265.1 Heliamphora ciliata
CGGTACTTGTTGTGTAAATACGGGAGCCACTAATCATGTCTATAATTCTTTGCAGGGGTTCTATAAAACCAAACAGGTTAGTGACGAAAAAATATACCTGCATGTAGACAATAATACAAGGGTGGCAGCAGTTACGGTAGGAGATGTAAATCTCATTTTTAGTAGACATAGGATACTTCTTCTAAAAGATTGCCTTTATATACCTTCGATTAGAAAAAATTTAATTTCAGTCTTGAGCTTAATAAAAGACAAATATTCTGTTCATTTTGATGACTCTATCATTGTGAAAAAAAATAAATATTTTATTTGTTCTGGTATATTGGTGGATGATCTGTATGCCGTATCTCCTATCTCTCCTACACTGCAACTAACTGAATTGAATAACACATCTAGTTCACCATATAAGAGAAAGTTTTCTTCTTTAATGAACTAAACGTTTCTTTGGCACTTATGCTTCGTCATATTAATCTAAAAAGAATAAACAGACTGGCAGTAGATGAACCATCGAGTTAATTGGTAGTAGAGGCACTTTCAGTCTGTGAATCCTGCTTAGAGGGTAAGATGACCAAGATGCCATTTTTAGCCAAAGGCCATAGAGCTAAAGAACCGCTGTAACTGATATATTCTGATATGTGTGTGGTCCTATGATAATCTGGGTTAGAGGTGGCTTTGAGTACTTCGTCAGTTTTATTGATGACTACTCAAGGTATGGTTATATTTACCTGATGTACCGTAAGTCTAAATATTTTGAAAAATTTAAAGAATTCAAGGCGGAGGCGGAGAAGCGTCTGGGTAAAAGTATCAAATCACTACTATCTGTTCGTGGTGGAGAGTTTCACTTTAGAGAATTTAAGGATTATCTGTCATCAGAGGAGATTATATCCCACTTGATGCACCAGGCATTCTACAGCAGAATGGTGTAGCAGAAAGAAAGAATATGACTCTTATAGATATGGTAAGGTCCATAATGAGTTATTCAGGTTTACTCGATTCGTTTTGGAGACTCGCTTTAGAGACAATAGCTTATATTCTAAAGTTGGTACCTTCTACTCCCATAGAATTATGGGCCGGGTGTAAGCCTAATTTCAAACACATTCAGATTTGTGAGTGTCCAATACAGGTGCTGAAAGGGAACGCAGGTAAGTTGAAACCGATGACAAAAGTCTGTTTTTTTGTGGGATATCCCAAGAAAACGAAGGGTAGTCTGTTTTATAATTCTAAAGATTAGAAGGCCATTGTTAGCATCAATTCCTGATTCTTGAAAGAGAATTATATTATGGACCATAGACCCAAAAGAAAAATTGTTATGGAAAAAATGAGAGAAAATACCAGTAGAACGAAAGAGGAACCATAAGTCACTGATATCCCATTGCCTCGTTGTGCTGATGCACATGGTTCAGATTCTACACAACGTGTTACTACTAGTACACAGACAAAGGTAGTACCTCGTTGTAGTGGAAGGGTTGTTCATAAACGTGATTAATATATATTCTTAGGAGACTCTTTTGACAGAATCTCGACAGAACTAGATACCGAGCCCTATAATTACAATGAAGCACTTCAAGATAAAGATACAAATCTTTGGCAAAAGGTTATCAATTTAGAGATGGAATCTATGTATTGCAATCAGGTCTAGGAATTTGTAGAACCAACCGACGGGATAAAACCCATTAGATGCAAGTGGATCTACAAGAGAAAGAGAAGAGCAGATGGGAAGGTTAAAACTTTAAAACTAGGCTTGTTGCAAAAGAGTTCACTCAAAAAGAAGGGATCAATTATGAATTTTTTTTTTTCGTCCGTAGCCATGCTTAAGTCTATTCGAATTCTCTTATCCATTACTGCTCATTTTGATTACAAAATCTAGCAAATGAATGTCAAGATAGTTTTCCTTAATGAAAGTCTTGACGGGTGTATCTATATGATACAACCAGACGGATTCATTGCGAAGGGCTAGTAGCACATGTTGTGCAAGCTTAAGAGATCTATTTATGGACTTAAGCAGACATCGAGGTCTTAAAACACTCGGTTTGATCAAGCCATAAAGTCTTATGATTATGATCAGAGTCCGGATGAGTCCTGTGTGTACAAGAAGCGTGACGAAAGTGTGGTGATTTTTCTAATACTTTATATAGATGATATCTTGCTAATCAGAAATGATGTGGGGGCATTATCTACGATTAAAGTATGGTTATCTGGACAGTTTGATTGAAGGACTTGGGAAAGCCAGCCACATATTTGGGATCAAGCGTATGCGAGATCGAAAACAAAAGATGTAGGACTTATCACAAGCAAAGTATATCAATGATATCTTTACTCGTTTTAGCATGCATGATTCTAAGAAATGATTTATCCCTTTTAGGCATGAAATCACTCTATCAAAGAATCAGTGTTCTAAGACGCCTGATGAGATAGAGAAGATGAAAGCGGTTCCTTATGCTTCGACAGTAGGAAGCCTTATGTATGCTATGCTTTGCACTGAACCCGACATCTGTTTTACTGTTGGCATGGTTAGCAACTACTAGTCTAATCCAGGGCAGGAGCATTAGACTACGATAAAGAATATAATCAAGTACCTGTAAAGGACTAAGATGATATGTTGGTTTACTAGGTAGACAATCTAGTACCCCTTTGGGGTACACAGACTCAGATTTTCAGTCTGACAAGGATCCCCACAAGTCTACCTCAAGATATGTGTTTACCTTAAGAGGTAGAGCTATAAGTTGGAGGAGTATCAAGCAGTCCAGCATTGTTGATTTCACTACGGAGGCCGCGTATGTGGCAGCTTCTGAAGTAACCAAGAAGGTCGTTTGGCTCAAGAACTTCTTGTTGGATCCATAGGTGGTCCCTTCAGTTCAATCGGCAATTACACTTTATTGTGACAATAGTGGAGCGGTTGCAAACTCGAAGGGACCAAGGTTCCACAAGAAAGGAAAGCACATTGAGTGTAAGTATCACCTGATGCAAGAAATTATACAGATGGGTAATGTTGCGGTGACTATGATTACATCAGGAGACAACCTTGCAAATCCTTTTACAAAGACTTACAAAGAGTTTACCGGCTAAGACTTTTGATAGTCATGTAGAGGGCATGGGAGCTAGATGTATAGAATCATGATTTGGAGTAAAAGTAGAAAATTGTTAGGGTTGGTATACTGAAAATCATGTTTTAGTATTTAATTTTATTTTAATAAAATTAATTTTTTTATTTTATGAGAATTTTAATGAGCAATGTATGTATATCAATTTTTTAATGTATTGCATTGATGTCTTTTATTCTGTACAGTATTTAATCTGGTGTGTAGATTACGACTTGCATACAGAAGATCAGATTTTAGGTTATTACAGAATATAAATTTTATGTTCATAGTATAGTTGGAAATGGACATACCAACGGTACGACTGTAACATAGAGTTTTAGTAGGCATGTCTTGGTTACAGGAAACAAATAATAGTATCGTCTATTATTTTGACTCTTTGTGCTAGTACACTTTATGTGTATTGAATGTGACACAATGAGGTAATTAATTGTATACTGACTATATAAATTAATTTACACTCTAAGGTTATTATGAATAGTATTTATGCTATTAATCCTAAAATAATTATTAATTTGCGTATATTTAATATTTGTTGTTTTGATTCATTAGAGGGTGCGATCTTATATGGATCTATATTCCCGATGAGTTGGATAACGGTATTATTTATATTGTGAATATTAATTATTGACGGAATCTACGTCTCGAATGATTGGGATTGACAATGCCCCTTTATGGAAGCTTATAAGTTTTGACCGGGTTAAACTTTACATGTGAATTTAATTATTCGACGGTCAAATAAGTTAAGTAGGACTTAAAAAATTTTAAGATGCTGATTAAATTAAATTATCAGTAATTAAATTTAATTGGCGGGTATCAGGAATCTTAACGTGGGGAGAAATGTTAAACATTTAATAACAGGATTTCAATGCAAGAAGATCTTGAGATTTTGGCTTAGAGTGCAATTATAATTCTTTAGTGGTGTGAATTGTAATTCAGTGTTTTATGAAAATTGCAAAAACTGCTGCAAGATTTTCATAATTATAGATACCGCTATGAGGTTTGCTTAATAGCCAAAACCGCTGATGGGTGTCTGTGTTCCACTGGAACTCTTAGTCATAATTACTCCACAGGTCCCTACGGTAACCCTATAAATATGCGTGTAGGCTGAACCAAATTCATAACTTGTCTTAAAGATAAAAGCTGACCAGGTTCTGTCGGTATGAATTCTTGAAGGATTATGCCCACACTATATCTGGGAATCACATAAGAAAATACAGTAGAGGTTCTGACAAGAGCTTCAACTAGAAATAAAAATCGTTGTTGAAGATTCAACCAGTAAAAGGTATTCTTCTAAATTAACCGTAGTTGTACGAGTTTTTTATTTTGATCATTTGACATCAAAAGTTTTATATAGAGCCCATTTTGGCGTTTGCTATTCCAGTTAATTTTTTTTACGTAAAATCGTTTGCAAAAACAATGATCTTGGTCGTTTTACCTCCAATAGGGAGAGCCAATCCATGCCAAGAATCATGTCGTAATCAAAAAGGTCCATGACTCGCAAGTCGCAAGACATAGGGTTATCGGTTACTATTAACTTGCAAGTTCTACAAACAGAATCTACCCGCGTGTGATCTCCTATAAGTGTAACTACACTCAGGGTTTGATCTAATGTTTCCGGTTCCATGAGCTAGGAATTCATACAAGCCAAAGATTTGAAAGAATAGGATGCTCCAGAATCAAACAATACTGAACATGGGTATTGAACATCGTGAACATACATTATATAACTTGGTTATCTTCCATCTCTTCCCCTTGTAAGGTAAAGACTCTTCCTCCTACTGGCCTGCTTCCATTGCTATTCCTAGCGTTCTACAGCCTTGCTCTGTTATTTGAACCTTCTTAAGGCCTTGGGTTCTTATTGAGTGGTGGCCTTCCTCTCCCGTTCTACTGATTGATTACTAGTCTAGCAACTTGAACAGGTTGTTAGTGTCTTGGTAGTTAGGGTTATGGCTGTTCCTACTACTGTGGTTGGTTTATAAAGTTTCCCTGTCTTAAATGTGGAAGTCAATCTTCTTGTGTCTAGGTTGATTGTAATCAAAACAGACTATTGTGGCCGTAGAGAAATCCCTCGATTGTCCTGGCTTGTTAGCTGGGCAGTATGGTTTCTTGGGATTGAATCCCTTGTTGCTCCTCATAGGCCCTCCATGACTGGTGCTTCTTTTCTTCTGGCTCTAGATTCTCCTAGAGTCGGCCAAGTTCATCTTTGCTAGCAAGGTTGCTCGTACCACTTGCATGTACGTTGGGAGCTATAGGCAGATGACTCTCACTCGGATTAATGGCTCTAGACCCCATTCGATCTTTTAGGCTTTCGATTCTTCGTCTGGCACAATCATTGCAACAAATCAGCTCAACCCCTCAAAGCAGTTGACGTATTGGGTTACCGCTAGGGATATTTGTTTTAACTCCAAAAATTCACTGATGTTCCCTTGACGGAATAGAGCAGGGAAATACTTTTTCAAAAATAATTCTTCAAATTGATCCCAGGTCAAAGCTGCTACATCCTAGGGGTTGTCAATCATAAACCACCAATAGTCAGCCTCTCCTTCCAGTAAGTGTGCTGCTAGTGCTCTAGATTAGATTCAGTTTACACTCCCATGGTATTAAACAACTTCTTGACAACTCTTAGACATTCCTCGACTACTCTTGATTTAGCTCTTTCCCTAAACGTAAGGGCTCATTGTCTTCCAAGTTCTAATAAGAACCATGCTATATCTCGAACATAGGGGCGGTTGATGCTAGTGGTGAGCTCCCTCTAGTCCTGGGTTAGCGCTGGAGCTTCATTGTCTATGAGTCTGTTGGATTGTCGCTGATGGTTAAATCGTCTACCCGCCATCCTAGATAAAAGGGAAGATGTTATGGTTTGTGGGTTATTTCAATTTCTTGGTTATTTCTAAGTTTTATGATCTTGTGAAGTTAAATTGAGATTTTCATAGAGAGTATTTACTTATAAGGTAACTTTTGGAGATTTTTTAATAACAAAACACTTATATTTCATATCATTTGAGTTCAAATACATAGTCGATTGAGAATACATGTTTCGGGACGATCACAAAAGGGTGCACTTATAACACATAAAGGAAAAGAGTTCGACACATAACATGTAGAAGCTTATCTAGAACAAATGTGGGCAAAACCAACGAACGTTGCCTTCATACTCCCAGGTTACCTCATAGATCCCGTAGCACATCCACTGGATTTTCACGTGCCACATGCCCACTGGCTCTATATGAGCCTTATCGGTAATAGCGTCAGGGACTTTCGTATACGTTTCTAGATCGTTAAAGTCAAGCGTGGGATTACATGGGTCGACGATTCCTCTCTCGTCCCTAGGCTTTTAGGTTTGTAGCCACTTTGCGTTGAGCATGTCTCCTAATCTGTCCTTGAATTCGGATGGTACTCCCAGGAACATCTCGCTACACTTCTCCACTACCAGCAGGGGTCCCATAAAGCGAGGGAAAGCTTTGGGCTTCCTCTAGTTGCACATTATCTCCGAGCAGATTCTAGCAGAAACCTACTCTCCTACTTGATAATACTTATGATATGTCTGGTGACTGTGAAAGATTGCTACATTAGCAGCTTCATTCTCGTCGGAGTCGGGTGGTAGTGCCTCAATCGGGTCGTAAATAATTGTGATCTCGCCTTCTTTGTCATCTTCTTCCTCCTCTACTTCTTCCTTCTCTGCCTTTACTTGCCAGCCCTTGGAAAATAGCGATGCCAGGGGAATGGCGTGAATGGGATCCTCCTCCTCGATTGGTACCTCCTTGGGGTCCTAATCTTCTGATTCCAATGCTAACCACAGTCCCTTCTCAAGCTTTGAACCAGATTCCATCCTAAGAAAAGAGAAGATCAAGTGACTTAAGGTAAAGATCTTAAGTTATTAGCATTATAGGTGTTAAATTAAATAATATAGACACTTTATAAAACTTCTATGCTACAAAACTCGTAGTCTCCTGTAACCCAATGTATGAATGCTCACTAGACCTAAGCTCTGATACCAACTTGTGATGCCCCAACTCCTGGGCACGCTAAGACATTTGTAAGAGTATAATAAGGGTTACACTAACAATTCATTCATTGATATTCATTAACTATTACATCACATATATCTTGGGAAGCTCACAAAATACATAGATAATACAACCATCCACAGGGGTGATTACAAAAATACAAGAACATCCTTGGAGCGGTAAACAAAACACTAACAAAAGAACAGATTTCTTCTTCTAAGCCTCGCCCGGGTCATCTTATTCCTAGAACTCCTCCTGGTCTACAAACTCTTCACCGTATGGTGTCTCTTCTTCTTCACCAGTGGCATAACGCCGTGAGCTGAAACCCAAAATAAAAATTTCCAAACCCACTCGTCAAACTCGTGGCACAAATTCACCAAACACATTCTATACAACAGTTATTACACCTATGTATCAAAGAGAGACAAATAGATTGAAAATGCATTGATACAAGCATGGTAAGCAGGTAAGCATGAAATAACTAATTATACATGAAATGTAATGAAAAACGCTGTGCATATGCCCAACCCAATCATACTCTAAGAATGAAAACATGAACTCCACCCAGTGAATTCCAAGAGTTAGACTTTTTGGACAATGTGATCACTAAAGCCATCATCGTACCTCGTTGCGAATAATAACCACTTCGTCGGGTTTCATGCCTCTGCTGTTTTATTCAATCACAATGGTGTGGGTTTCGGTGCCACCTCGGGGCCATACAAATAACCGAACTAATCCCACCTTAAGTCTCGTGATGCCTTAGCCAGTGTCAACCCAAAGTCTAAAGTACAGATATCAAAAAGCTAGTGATGATCCCATGGTGTCCACAAGAGGTTTTCCATCATAATCAATATCCATACACCAGGGACACACCCAAGATGTTCACGGGAAAAATCATTCCAAAACAATTTCATAAAATTGGGATACTAGGGATGCCTTAGACCAAGAATTAACGAGTGATAAACTCCAAAGACACCCTTAAACAACCATGATAAGATAGTACACCAACAGTACAAGGATGAACCTCAAGATGACTCAAGGGCAATGTGACAATACTCATTGTACAACTCACACGAAGTACAACTAATCATAGCATAACATATAACTAGGTATGGCATGATGTACATCTAAACATAACATGGTGTACAACTAATCATAGCATGAGATATAACTAAACTTAGCATGGTGTACAACTATTCAAAGCGCGATGCACAACTATTCAAAGCGCAATGTACAACTATTCAATGCGCGATCTCTGTCATATGCCAAAGTCATTTATCATCATACAATTGTGTCATGTTATGAATCTCATAAATTAAATCATGTTAATCATGCAAACCAATCCAAACATAAGAAGCATGCTCACAATTCACTTAACACTTTACTACTAGACTTCCGACCATTAAATTGAAACTTGCAACAACGATTTGGGGCATTAAGACTTTGATTTAGCTTCTAGTTTTTGGTCACAAAATAGATTAAAATATTCTTAACAACTCTCATACAGGACACTTAGGTTAAATCCTAAGGCTTCTAGGTGATTTAGCCTTCACAAAGGAATATGTTTCAACAGCACTTAACCAATCGTTGCGAACAAGGCTCTCTGGATGCCACAGGTTTGGGGCATCACAACAGATTCTTTTAGGCTACATTTTAGATATGTTTTAGGTCAAGATATCCTATAAATTTCTTATGAATGATGCTCAGGGTGATTCTTAAGAAAATATTTAAGAAATAACTCATTTAAGAAAGTATATCTGATTAGCATTTTAAAAACTCAATAGAGGTGAACTTTACCAGAAAGAATAGAGAGTTTAAAAATTATTTGAGGGGTTAAATAGAGGCTAAAGGACTTGATTTTTGGACATCATTTAGATTAAAATGTCCCTAACATTGTTTATGAAGAACACTTTTGGATAAGTAAATAGAAATATAAATTTTGAGATACACAAAAATGTTGGACCGCAAGCTATATTTGAATCACTAAACATGAATAGCAAATTGCAGAGGGGTTTTGACCAACCAAATCACAACACAAGGGGATAATGTTTTTGGATAGATAAATAAACATGTTAGTTACAACTTTTGAAAAGACACCAAAGCTTTGATCTCGTTTTAAAATAGGATTTTTATCTCTGCAATAGAGGCTGGTCTTAAAATAACACATTTTTGTAGGAAAATAATATTTCGAGTTTTATAACCTCAAATTAGTTCAAATCAATTTTAGACGAAAGATAACACAAATATCTAAGTCTGGACATAAAACGTAACCTCAGATGATTTTTTTTATATTTATTTATGACTTTACAAACATAGGTTCAGCAACCTAAAAATTTGAAAACTCAACTAGTTTCTATTCAACGTCCTAGCATATTGCATGTCAAGTTTGAGCATAGATTCTTTGTATGCATGGTATGTACACTTAAAAATAATAACTCAAGAACCTAAACATACAAATACTCTCATGAAAATCAACATGGACACACAAAAACATATCATTCTCCCAAAATAGTCCTTAAAACTCATCTTTTACGCCTTTAATCATGTGTTTTGATTCTTATTTTTGATTTTGTGTTTGAGAATGAGGAGAGGATAATTTGAGGTGAGTGTGATAAGAGAGTTTAGAGTTTTTCTTACCTTAAAAGGATTTGGTTAGGATAGAAGGTAGGTATGACTTGGCTTTAAGCTCTCCTAACTTCCTTGGCTCCATCTCCTTATTCTTTCTTCTTCCTTCTTCTTCTCTTGGAGAGCTTTCTTGGACTAAATTTTTCGGTCTCTCTCTCTCTCTCTCTCTCTCTCTCTCTCTTTTAGTGCCAAAAATGGAGGGAGGAAATGAGGGCTTCAAGTGTTTTTTTGTATGAAAATTGGGAGTGGATTTAATTATTATGTGTAAGGCAATTTTTTGAATTCTCTAATTTTCAATTAGCTACATGGTTGGTGGTTGTCTTTTCAAGAAAAATTTGGTGTAAGAAAAAGAAGTGGATTTCAGTTAGGGGCAGATTTTTGGGGGCTCAAAATTTAGATTTTACTTTATTTAATATATTGGTGATGTATTGGTACTTACATTGTCTAAGAAAAAACTTCAAAAATTAATTTGATGTATATTTTTAGTCTTCTTTCTTATAAAAATGAATTATTTTAGTAAGTTTATGATTAGTTTATTGTTTTTATAGTTTATTATAAATTTGACATCGTTTGATTAATTATGTGTAAGCACACAAGTCAAATTAAACTTTTTTGACAAGATGTGTTATTTTGGGTTTAATTCATGTGTAAGAGTCTTAATAATGATTAATTCACTTCTATAGGCATAAAAGTTTATATTAGTATTATTATTATTTGTTTAAATTTTTTTGGGTTATAATGATGCTTGATTTATACTTTTTTTTCTTAATTTTGAGCATAAAATGTAAAAAATAACTTTTTGGCACAAATTCCTAGGCATAGCCGGCCCTAGAAGGGTATTTTTATCATTTTGTTTACTATGTTGTCTTTTGCTTTTTCTTTTAATTTAAATCTTTAATTTAGGGTGTCCAAGAGTCTCATTTTAAATTTTTAAAGACTTTCTTATATCTTAGGGGCATAATGGTAATTTTATCTTTCTATGAGATTTTATAATTTTAAATTATTATTTTATCGTAATTAATTAAGTTATAGGGTTTTAGAGACTTTCTTCTCACATTAGGATTTTGCCTCTCGGGTGTTAGATCTTTAGGATTTTGAATCGTATCAGGGTTTCTAATCTCATGGTGACCTAAGACCTTGTTGGTTTACCGTCGCTAATCCTATGATTTAGAACCGGGTCCTTACAACACATCCTAATTTGTGAGGACCTGGTACCTATTTATTTTCATATTTTCGATAAGAGAAGAAACCGAATAAAAGGTGGGCATGGGTACTATAAAATTTTTATTGATAATGGTCGAATTAATAATATGTGATAGTAAAATTGAGATACATGGTGATGAACAATATTGATATGGTTATGTTAATGGATAATTCGAAATAGTATAATGTGAGCAAAATTGGAAGTTAGAGATGAGGATTAAGGAATTTCGAGGAATTCTGCTTCAGAGGTCACTGCTCGAGCGGTGGGGATCCGCTCGAGCGGATTATCGGGAAATTCTTGGACAATTCTAGAAAAGTAGAGAAATTTTGGGGACATATATTTATATTCTATATATATGTATATGACCCACGTGAGAGGGAGAGAGACCACCCTCATTTCTCATCTCCTCCACCCATCTTCTTCTTCTTCTTCCTCTCCTAGTGAGAGAAACCCAAACCCCATAAAAAATCTTAACCGTCCACCATGGAAATTGAAACTTTGAAGCTAGATTGGGGGCAAGCAAGAGTATAAATCAAGTTTTGGAGAAACGAGGTGGAAGATGGAGCACTAAGGTGCTAAGGTCTATCAACATCAAAACCTTAGGCGGGAGAAATTGAAGGAATCCCAAGCTCTTGAATAAATTTGAGGTAGGATCTAGATTTTCTCTTATGCGTGTTAAGATTTGGGTTGATATTTTGTTTATATGCGTAAAAATAGAGTTGAATTCATGTTTGATGGGTAGATTGATAGATTTGTGAGTGTATTGCATTGGGTTTGATAGAAATGGGGGTTTTTAAGAAAGGTTTAACCATGATTTTGAGAAATCATTGCATAAAAAGGGATTATGAAGTTTGAATCCAACGTTTTATGGTGGAAATTGAGATTAGAGACTTGATTGATGAAGGTTTATGGGTAATGAAGCTTGAAACTCAAAACAGGAGAAAATCTGGGGTTTTCTCGGGCACCAGCGCGCTCGAGCGGAGCCTTGTCCGCTCGAGCGCTCAACTGGCAGAGAGTTGGGCGCTTGAGTGCCCGACGTCCGTTCGAGCGGACTGACTGCGCGGGTCAACTTTGTTTGATCATATCTCTCTCGTTCAGACTCCGAATTGGGTTGTTCTTATACTCAAATCGAAGCCCCAGAAGTCCTCTTTCCAACAAGACTACTCTCACAAAAAAATTCATTTTGTAGAAAAAGTTATGATCAAAATAGTGAGGGTATGTCAAAATTTCAAAATTAATTTTCACCCATTTTTAGCCAAATGTTGTGAAAAAACATATTTTCATTCATACTGGCCCTTTTTATTGAATTCTTAGTCCTTTGAGCTTGTGAAACATCTATAGATATATCTAGATTGAGTTGGGATGCATGTATTGGACTTATTTGTTGAGTTTACTCTTGCATTAAGAGCGGATTGATATATACATAACTATATACATGATGGGTGTATACCTATTTCAAATGATGTGATCTTTGGCTCATGTATGTTTATCAAACTATTTCAGGCTCTGAAGACCAGGGATGATACCCAGGGCAAGGGATGCTTTGGGAAAGACTAGAAGGAAGATTTTGTATTTGTTTACTTTTTTGCATTATAATTGTATACAAACTGGAATGGAGGATTGTAATTAAAGATAGTATGATTGTAAATGAACTTTTGAGATTTCAAGCCTTTATTGTAGATTTGATATGTACTAAAATATAGTTGTTTAAAAAAAATTGTTATATAATTGGGTTTCCAATTCTATGGTGAATGAAAGTCGTAGATGATGATCCATAGGAGGGACGGTTTGGGTTTGGTTCACAGGTCCCCGGGGTTCGGGGTGTGACATAATCTTTGTCTCGACGCATCGCTGTAAATAAAGAATCTTTCTATGCCTTCTGGTAAGGTGAGAATAAGTCCCATTGTCAATTTCTCCTTTAATTCTTTAAAGTGTTTCTCTCATTTCTCGTACCAAACGAAAGGTTCTCTTTTTCAAGTTAACTCTGTTAGTGGCACTGCAATTTTTGAAAAATGTTGCACGAATCGGCGATAATACCCCATGAGGTCTAAGGATCGTCTTATCTCCTTCACCATCATAGGTGTTGGCCAATTCACAATTGCTTCTATCTTTAGGAGGTCAACCGAGATCCCTTTAATCCCGATCACATGTCTCGAAAATACCACCTTCTTCAGTAAGAACTCACACTTCTTCTGTTAGTCCTAAGCAACCCAAGAGGTGGGTGAATTGGGTTTTAAAATAATAACAATAATTTTTAAAACTTTTTTGAAAACTTTTTAATTTCACAAAAATAAATATAGCAAAGATATAAACAATGGTGAAATTAAAGAGGTAAGAGAGTGAAAGTGGAATCAAACACTAGGATTTATAGTGGTTCGATTTCTTCTAAGCCTACGTCCACTCTCTAAGACTCCCCTTGAGAATTTACACTAAAATTGAATGATTCATAGGTGCATTCAAAAGTCTTTATAGCTTGAAGAGGTTTCTATAAATACTCCATGTTTTTCTAAACTCTCTTTTACTCTTCTTTAAGAAGTTAGCTCACTCTCTTAAAAGATCACAAGGGTGACTCACCCTTTACAATAAATGAGATTGAATCAAAGATTCACAAACACTCACTCCTTACAATAATTTGAGAATAAATGTACAAAAAAGTGAGAGTATTTGGCTGGAGAAGTAAATGTAGCAGTAAATGCCTCTATGAAAAATAAGAGCTTTCAATGCACACAATAGAATAGTAATCCAAAAGTTTAAAACTCTGAAATTTACTCCTTATATAGCTCACTGAAGTAAATGACCATTGGATGGTTAGTGGAGGCAATAAATGCTTTAAAAATGTTACCGTTCAAACCAGCGCCCTTTTTGAAATCTGTCGTAGGTGTCAACACAATTCTCTTTGGTGTTGACACAATCTGGTTGTGGCCTTGGTTCTTGGGAAAATGTGTCGACCTTATTTTTGTATTTTTCTCACTCACATAGTGGTGTCGACTCAGCGAACATTTGGTGTCGACCCTTGCATCACTTCAGTTTTCCAATTGGAAGCTTGGTGTTAACTCATATCAAAGTTAGTGTCAACTTGAGGCTTCATGGTTTACTCATGGTGTCGACTCATGTCTTCATTGGTGTCGACTCATATGAGAGACTTTAGCTATTGAAAAATAGTGTCGATACTTTTCCACTTTTGTGTCGACCCTTTCAGCCAGACTCGGCTACTGGAAAAACGGTATCGATACTTCTTCACTTTGGTGTCGATCTAAACTGCTTGTTTCTGGAGGGTAGCTTTGTGTCGACTTATTCGCTCTTTGGTGTCGACACATTTGGGTTGGTGTCCAGGTGATGAGTTGAAGTCTTTGTGTCGACTCATTACTCTTTTGTGTCGACACATTTTGAATTTTTTGGATAGTATCAAGGTGTCGACTCATTTTGTCTTTAGTGTTGACACTTAGAACCCGAAGCTTGGAACCCGGAGAATCATTGGTGTCGACACAAAATAAATTCCGTCAAAGTGATGACGTGTTAACTTATTTGTGCATTGGTGTTAACTTATTATGGATTTCTATCCAATATTGGAGGTGTTGACACAAATCTCTTTGGTGTCGACATACTTGAGTTCTTAAAAAGTCTCAAGCAAAGCTGTTAAGGTGTCGAACCAAAACTTCAATATTATCGATGCACTTGAGTTTTTCAAGCGTCTTTTGCCTGTAAGTGTCCACCCAAAAGCTAATTGGTGTTGACACAAAATATTCTGTTCAAGAACACTAATGGCTCATTTGGAGTGACAGACAAGAGGTCGAATTGAACTATTAATCCAGTGTATGTTATAATACTATGTTTGTTTGTATAAAAAATGCTCCAAACTATATATCCGAATGGACATGGTATCCCCCAAATAAGGAATAACTTAGTGAGAGGGGAGAGTGTGATTAGGAGGGATTAGACTATTAATTAGTAAATGACTAATTTATCCTCTATCTTCTCATTTTACATTTGTTCTTCACTCAATTCAAAAATTAATTTTATTCTAAATAATAAAACAATTATGCTAATATCTCAAATGCTATAATTTAAAAAAAAAGTATATTAAATATTTAATAAAAAGAAAAAAGAAAAAAACAATTATAAAAAAATTGTTTCAAACACAATTTTTTTTAGTTTTTTTTAAAAAAATATCATAGAGGGTGTGTGAGAATACTACTGCCAGTAACTTATAGATTATAACTTATAGTAGAAATTGTAAATATTTAGTAAACAATTGTAGCATGTAGTTAAAATAGAAGAAAAAATAGTTAAAAGTTATATAATAGAAGTTGTAGGTGTTTGAAAAAAATTGCAGTTTATAACTAAAATCAGTAGCAAAAGGTAAAAGCTAGTAGCAGAAACTTGGTCAAACATCCCCATAGCCTGTTTAACTTATTTGTAGGTGTATTTTATTACATTATCATCCAAGGGTATTTTTACCACAAACTTATTATTTTTATCTAATCCTTCATCAAAACAAACACAACACTTACAAAACTAGAGACAATAAATCCGAGAGATTTGATATCCTAGGACAATTAGTCCTGGGACCGTAAATTCGAGCTAATTCAGTCCGAGACTCCAAACATGGCCAAAGTGTCAACCCATTTAGCACAATATATCAGCACAAATGGCATAAGTTGTCAACTCATTTGGCATGTAGTGTTGTCACTATCTTTTTGAAAATAATTAAATATAATCTTTTTAAATCATTTAATTAGAAAATGTGAATTAATAAAATTATCAAAATCTATTAAAATGTCATTGGACTAACAATCTCCATTTTTTATGATGATAACATTTTCTATAAAAGATTTGAAAAGTTTTTAGACAAAGGTATTCCCCTTATCTTTTTGCCTTAACAAGATGTTCAAACATAACAATAGGCATTTAACAGTTCATGATATTCAATCAAATTTGCAACAACAATCATCGATAGTTGAATTTAAGCAAAATGATCACCATACATTTGAAGAATCAACATTCAATAGTTATAGAAAAGCTGAAAAATTAACCATTCATAGATAGAAACAATTAACCCAATAGCCAATAAATAATGTTTTTCATAACCATTCATCAACAAAGTATTCACCACATAAACACAAACAAATGTTTTCAAAACATTCACAGCATTCACACAACTAAAACACAACAGAAAAGTAAATGCATGTTTTTAAGGTTACAACTTCTTCTTCATAAAAAAACTTCTTCATACTTCTTTTCTTCTCTTTCTTCTTCTTTTTCATCTCTTTCTTCTTCTTTT
>JAUMHN010107205.1:0-24638 GCA_032360265.1 Heliamphora ciliata
GTATATACCTCCCATGCAGAACATGGTCAAATAGTTTGCCCGAACTATTTTACTGCACCTATGATAGCGTAGAGTCAGTAAGGGTTGGCCGTCTCCCCAACAATCCCCGAAATGGATTAACGTTCAGGGTATCAGGTCGACCAGGCAGGGGGATTTTGAAGAATAATGCATATGCATGCAAAAATGCAAATGAGAAATTTTGTTAAGAACTAATGATGTTTTCAAGTTTAGCCCTCTTATTTAATTTTAGAAACCAGTTCCCAGTGGAATCGTCAAAAAATACTGTGGCGTTAAAAGTTACGGGTCAAAAATAAGAAAATTCAAAAGATGTTTTCGAAAATATTTTAACACCTTGAAAACTAAATTTTGAAAACTCTTTTTTATTGAAAATAGAGTCGCCATTTAGTTTTTTTTTAGAAAAACTAAGAAAAATTAAAAAAATGGCTTACTGATCTTGAAAATGTTAACCAGAGAAAGATGATTTGAGGGCTAAGGTACGAATCGGGAAAAGTGTTAGGCACCCCGTTCGCTTAACCGTAAGGTTGGTCTCTACTAATCATCAGTGGTTTTTTAATAAAATTTCTCAAATGCATGCAAATAAAAAAAAAAGAAGGCAAAGAGAGAACATCTAAAATCAAATATAAAAATACATAAAATATGTACATAACACTCCAAAACAAATAAGTGTCAAAATAAATATCTTAAGTCCTATGTCATGCAATCTCTATCTAAAGGACTCCCATATGCAATTTCATCAAAATGACCTAAATTAGCATGGTTCAAATAAAAGAGCAAAAATAGGCTAACAAGATGATAAAATGACCTAAACATGATTTGCAACAAAATGACTTAAACTATACTAAATATATATTTAAAGAAAATAACCATAACATACATATTGTAAACATTCACTTAGAAAGAAGAACATGAACATGATAAGTACTAAAAATGAAAGATGCATAAGAATTTGTCAAATAAAAGAAAACCTACCTAAAGTATCTTAACAAAGAGAGTTTAATCAAAATATTTAAAAGAGAGAAAACAAAAGTAAAGATGTTTTTTTACAAAAGAGAGTTTGAGAAGAAAAAGAAAATAGAGAAGAAGATTGTAAAAGAAAATATGCCAAATGAAAAGATTAGAAAAGTTACTAAAAAAAAGTAACTATTTTACATTTTTATGAAAAGAAAATAAAAGAAATGAAAAGAATAATGGAGTTTCAGTTAAAAGAAAATTGTAATTCTATTTGAAGATGAAAATTAGCTTAAATTTTTTTTGTAGTTTTTGGTTTTAATAAAAGAAAAGTGTTATGATGATAAGGAAAAGAGAAAAAGAGAAAGGAGTTTCGTAAAATAAATACTACTATTAAAATAAAAGAAATACTAATTAAGTTAATTATTAAAAGATAGTTTAAGAATCTTTTTATGATTTTTGAGTTTAATGAAATAAGAGAAGAAGAAGAATAAAAGAAAATAAAACTATAAAAAGAAAATGAAAATAGAATTTTATAGGTACTAATATTAGGAGGAAAGAAGTGTTAAATGGAATTTTTATAAGAAAATTAAAGAAATTAAAGTGCTACATTATGAGGTGAATAAAGTTAAATAATAAAAGAGAAGGAAATAAAGTGCTAAAAGAAAATTACATCACTATTAAAAGAAAAGTAAAAGAAATAGAAAATAAAAACTAGAAAAGGAACATTAATCTAAAAAAAAATAGTACGTTAAAAGGAAAATTAAAACTACATTAAGAGAAAAAAAAAGTTATGTTACAAAGAAAAGAAGAAGAAAAAGAAATGTAAATGCTATAAAAGAAAATTACACTACTAGAAGAGAAAAAAAAATGAAAAATAAAAACCAATAAAGGAACACTAAGCTAATAAAGAAAAGGAAAAGAAAAAGAAAAAGGAATGTTAGAAGAATAGACTAATACTAACAAAGGAAATTAAACTATATTAAAAGAAAAAGAGGTCAATGGAATATAAAAATAAAATTGAACTAATATTAGAAAAATAAAAGGAACTAAACTATTTATTTGTCAATTATGAATATAGTATGTAAGTGTATTATTATAACAATTAACAATATTAATTAGTTGTAATTGTCAAAACATATTTACACTATTTTGATGGGTAAATAAACAAAAAAAAGACAATGTGCTTAATATGAATGTGTAAACTTAACAATTGATTAAAGAGACTAAACCAAATAAAGTGATTAAGCTAAATGAAAGGAATTGAATGAAAAACAAAGTTAACTATACAAATTAGAGAGGTACCCAAATTAGAATTGAGTTTAAACGAAATACCTAGATTGCTTAGAAATCCTCAAATTGGGAGAATGTGCTTCAATGGTCCAATATCCTCGGGTGGTGATCCAAACTAGGGCTTTTTAGGACTTCGGTGACTCGGTTCGTGGTATTTCGATAGGGCTTCGGCGTCGGGGCTCGAAATTGCTCGGCGTCTCGGCAGAGCTTTACTCTCAAAACCTCACACTCAAATTCTGTCCTTAAAAGCGTACCAGAGGTACGGTATTTATAGAGTTCTTCAACCAATGAGATGTTGACACATTTTTAGACACGTTAGGCCATTTGGAGTTGGCAGCCGCCACAATGGGAGCTGGCGGTCACCATGTTAGAAAATGTTCCACAAGGTTCTATTGGCGGTCGCCATAATGAACATTGTAGTCGCCATTTCTGGCAATGACTTGGGCAACAAGTTATCGATGGTTTGGTACAACTTCATTGGTTTTGAAGGTTTCTGATGGTTTTTGATGGTCGGGTTCAATTACCGAGCTTAGATCACTTCTCGAGGATCGAACTGAAGCACTTGTTCCACCTGTTTTCATCATCGGATTCACCGAAGATTGGTGGGGTCAAATTGGGGTGTCTACACCTGGTTTCCCCAGAAGCTCAGCATTAGGGGATACTGGAGGGTTTTGGAGGTATATTTTAGTTTCTGCACATTTTTCATTCATTTATGTTATCTGTTATCTATTATCTGCTTGCTGACATCTTTTCTTTATAGCTTTGAACCTATGAGTTCCTCGAGCTTCATGTCTCAGCGAACTCCTCTGCTAACGCTTTAGTCATTTCCTGTGCGGCTCGGTGGTCCCGAGGCCTAAAGGGGAAGAAGGATGGGGGAAGGATATCGACATATTTTGAACATCTTTGGACCGGCTGACCCCCGACCAGGTATCACTTCTTACTGTACTATACATTGCCCTCTATATCATACTGTTCATTGCATTGTTCACTGCACTACACTGTTGACTGATTTTTTCTATTATCTGTTCTGCACACTGATCACTGTATCCTGCATACTGGTTACCACACTACACCATATTCCCTACTCACTATTTATTGATTACTATTCTTCGCTTTGCACTATATTTTGAATTACTGCAGGTCCACTGGGATGTCTGGCATGGAGTGGAGGATCAGGCTAGTGCGGATCTGATGCGCAGTCAAGATATCACCTCGAGGAAGATTTTGCTAGAAGGGCCCTTTGGACGAGAGTTCTACCTTGATGAGAGGGTAGTCCACCAGTCACTTGGCCTTGACCACTTCCGAGTTCTGGTTGTCCCTCCAGCCCACATGTGCCAAGCCAACCTCTTGAGCCGTGTAAACATGCTCTTAAAGATGGTGGGGACACACACCTCAAAGCTATTGGTGTCAGAGGGAGATTACACAACTTGGGCCCGGGCACATCTGCTAGGACTACTAGAACCTAGCCCAGCTATTCCTGGTGGTAGGAGGAGACGGGCACCAGAGGCTGCTGATGCCGGTGCTAGAGCTATTGCTGCTGGAGTTGGGGTCGGGGCTGTTGCTGTTGGGGGATTTACTAGAGCATGAGTTATTGAGGTACCTTAGACTGTATCGGCCCTCATTGCCGGGTATCCCTTCAACATTCCTATCCCTGTTCCTCCAGCCCCGAAGTTTCGACCCGTGTATGCTCAGGTTTGATCTTCTTTTCACTATTTCTTTTTTGTCTTTCTTCTATTTCGACTGCTTAGTTCTTTTTTCCTTTTGACAGGCGGATCAGGCCTAGCTGGACCATCTCATGCTGGTGGTGAGTGGCATGTGGACCCTGATTTGCCAGCAGGATGCTGCTCTGCATGCAGCTGGGGTTCCTTTTGTCCCTATGCCGATAAGTGTCTTTCTTTTTGACCTTGTTCTATTATGTACTGTACTCTTACTTTTTATCTATTTACAGCCACCAGGCACAGTACCACCGCAGGCTCTTGCTTCGCCTCTTGCTCTTGTCCCAGTTCCATCTCCAGCACGAGGTCGTGGGTCCCGTGCTACTTCTTCTAAAGCTCGCTCCCAAGGATCTGCCTCTTCTGCCCGGAGCCGCTCCAGAGTTGTATCCTCTTCTTTGGGTAGCGAAGATGATAGCAATGATTTTGAGAGACTTTTTAAGGATGTCAACTCGAATGAGGCCGGTCCTTCTTTCCACTGGGTCCGCTCGAGGCGACAGTGAGAGAGAGACTCCCCCCTTTCAGATACATTCAATTTTTTGGGCCTACGTGCCCCAGTTTGATATACTTCTATACGTTTATTTTGGTTTATGGGCCTGCATGCCCCAGTTTATACTCTGATACATTCTGTTACTTATTGGGCCTTCATGCTATTTTACTGCTTTATGTACATCTTGTTTTCATGGTTTATCTTACTTACTGCACTGTCCTGGATGCATGATATAAGTCTCAAAACTTTCAACGGATTACAAAAGCTGCAAACATACACACCCGCCACTTTCTAACATGGCGGTCGCCACAATCCATAGTAGCGGTTGCCGCAACGTCCAAGAGACACATGGCGGTCATCTGGTTAACAAAGTGACTTAACTGTACTATATACTTTCATGTTGGCGGCCCACAGTCTCCACTTTGACTGTACTGTTCTCTGAACTTTTGATTCCCAGCCTTTTCATGCCTTATAAATACAGCCCTAGAGGCCCCATTTCCTGTTACTCTCACTCAGATGGCTTCTTTCCATGGACCACTTTCCGTATGGGTTGAAGAATTCTCCCACATCGAACGCCTAAACTTTTCCTCGTTTGATATCAACGCCTTGTTTTTCCTGATGGCCATAAAGATTGATAGACCACTATTGAAAGCTGCTACTCAGTTATGGGACCCGCAAACCTATGTTTTTCATTCTGGCTCGAGGAACTATGCCCTACTATGGAGGAATTTACTGCCATTTTGGACCTGACCCCGTGGAGTTCCATTGTTGTTTTGACTTTTTTTCTTTCTTCTCGCCAGCAGGTGATGTAACTCTGTGGCTTATCTAGGATGAAAGTTTCTCTTCTGACATCGGATGATTATCTTGACATTTTTTTTGGGTTATTATACTATCTATCTAACTTGACATTCCTTGGGTTATTGAAAGGTTTTGTTCTACCAGTGACCTTAGCGACCTTGACTTTCAGTCGCGACGAGATTATGCTCTGTGTTTCTGCCTCTTGGCCCAATTCCTTCTCGTTCCTTTCGATGGACAAGTTAGCTGCACGCTGGTGGACATTGCAAGCCAAATGTGGTTGGGGAAAGACTTCATCCCATTGGTTCTGGCAGAGACTTTGATTGACCTAGACACTGTTCATCGTGTCGAGACTACCACATTTACTGGCCGCCCCTTACTTCTTCAAGTACACTCGACACCTTTTACACACACTGTCCTTGATAGTTGCCTCCTACTGCCTTTTCCACGAGTCTTCAACGGTTAATTCATCCACCCCCAGTCCTTATAACTTCCATGAAGGGTATCTTCCTCTGTCAGAATTCCTTCATTGTGATCTCAACACCTCTGCGATACCACCTCTCACTTGCCTCTTCCACGAGTCTTTAATGATCAATTCACCCACCCCTCCGGGCTTTTGTCGGGGTCCTCCTGCTACGCCCTCAATGGAGTCTGTTTTATCCCAACTCAACCATGATAGGTGTATTCATGTCAAATCGTATCCAGAATTCTTGCACGCTCATATTTTGTTATATACCTTGATGTCCTCAAAGGTTGCCCTCTTAGCTCCCCGGCTGGTCCCCTTCTACTCCTTCATCTAATTCAGGCTCAGGCTCTAAAGGCTTATCATCATACCCTCCGTCCATCTCGTAATCCTCGTTAGCCATCTGAGACCTCCTTTCATTCTGTTTTATTTCTTTGCACAACTCTTTTCTGACTACTTTCTCTGGCTCTTTGCAGATTTGGCTGATGGAGAAGATGAACCTTATGTAAAAACCTCCTATGGATAGGTACAATTCTACAGCTTTCCTTTACTGCCCTTACTACTAGGTATGTAGCACCGAGGCATCTTGGCGATAGTACCCCTCTTCCTTGACGGGCCTGGACATCACTTGATAGTGTTCTTGGTGGCGTATACTTGCCATGACCCTGACTACCATAAATCACCATGGTGTTCTGCTAATTGGCCTGGACCAATCCACTTTCTACTATCCCCATCGAATCATGCGGCAGTTTAGACGGAACCAGATTGTCTTCCATGGTATTTGAGGCAGTTTATTTTCATCCTTACTGCGAGCCTCGTTTCTGTCATTATATCAGGAGACTTGGCCATGTCATTCACAGATGAAGATGCCTGCAGTGCCCCGAGCTTTCTGACGAGTACAGGACATGGCTGATATAAGATAGGAAAAAGAGAGATAAAGAAGAGGGGAAACAAGCAACAAAGAGGAGAAAGATTTAAGGCATCCTGTTTTGAAGATTTCACAGCTTTCTTTTTTATTTTATTTGTAGAGTTTGGGACTTGCGCGCCCTCCCTTTTATTTTCAAAACCTTGTACCTGAAGCTAAAGTAATGAAAATCCCACATTATGTTTAAGATGGTTCAAAGTTATCCAAAGTTTTCCGATTTTTGCAATTAAATGACTTTATTATCAAAATTCAAAAATAAATTTGCATTGGTCTTACTTAGATTCAAAGATGGTTAAAAACAAAAAATGTGGCCAGACTTCTTAAAAGAAGTTGCCTACATATCCCAAGAAAGTGGAATCAGGCCTTAACGTGGTTCGGGCTCAGTTTGCTCTCGAGTATTGACACTCTCCTTTTATGATGCCCTAATTTTTGCCAAGCTCGCCCTTTCAAATTTTCAACTTTACGGGATACTCTAACTTTTTCCTGAGCTTCCTTTTTAGTTTTCAACTCAGAAAGCTTTTATTTTATCTTTATTTTTACCTCAAGGATAATACTTCTTGAGCTGGTCAAGGTTGACTGGAATGGAGAACACATTGTCATCCAAATCTATGATGATAACTACACCACCGGTCATAATGGTTTTAATCATAAATGGCCCGAACTAGTTTAGCTTGAACTTACCCCTTGGGTCGAAAATGGGAGCTCTGATTTCCTTAAGACCCAGATCTCCTTCTCTAAGATAACGAATCTTGACCTTCTTATTGAATGCTTGAGCTATTCTCCTTTGGCACCCTTGTATATGAAATAGGGCTTGCAGCCTTCTTTCATCAAACAAAAGTAACTCTTCCATTCGATTTCTCTGCCATTCTTCTTCTGGAATACTGGCCTCGGCCATTACTCTTAGTGAAAGGATTTCCACCTCAATGGGAAGCACGGCTTCCATCCCATATACTAAAGAGTATGGCGTAGTTCCTGTTAAAGTTCTAATCAACATCCTTTGTCCCTAAAGTGAAAATTGGTAGATGTTTCGGCTAATCCTTATGTGAGTTGTATCTGCGATAGGGGGAGTGGCAGAGCGCTCCGGTGTTCGCTCTCATGAGAAAATCCATAATACGGGTACTACTGAGGATTTCTGTATTAGCTCTGAGGCAAGTGTAGGTAAACAGTATGTTAAGGAGGCTCATGTTCCTTCGGCACCGGCCCTTAGGTCTCTTCCATTCAAGGGTGGGGGTGGGGGGTGTTTCCCACACGGGGGTGGTGCTCGGCTAGGTGGTAGACATGGTCAGGAGACTAGGGATCTTCATGGGGCTGCATTAGGTGGAAATGAAACTCGGTTTTGGGCGCCAATGTCAGAGCCGCTTAGTTCGACAGAGCAGACAGGTGGGACTACCATTGATCTTGTAGGCAAAGTGTTTGACAAATTACCACAGCCAAAATCTTGGGCCTCCTTGCTCATGAACCGAAGTATATTCGGCACTAACTTAGAATTTGTGGAATCTACGAACCCAAACCATCCGGAAGTGGTTGAAATTGTAGGGGATTTGGTTGACAAGTCTTGGGAATCTTGCCTCGTGAGTTCATTCCTTGAAGTTGACACAGCTTTTAGCCTGGTTTGAGCTACGGCAAGGACTTTGTGGGGATAAGAGGGCCTGGTGGATGTGTATGGCAATGACAAGGGGTTTTATATCTTTAAGTTTTGCAGCATAGAAGCTATGGAGAACATCTTAGACAAGTAGCCTTGGCATTTTTCTGGGAAGCTCTTGATTTTGCATCGGTAGAAAAAGTGTCTTAAGCTTTCTAAGGAGGCTGTCTCTAAAATTCCCATTTGAGTCAAATTCCATGAGTTACCTCTTGAATTTTGGAATTCTGATTGTTTGAGTAGAATAGCAAGTGCAATAGGTATTCCTCTCTTTCTGGAAAGGGCCACGAAAATAAAGCAGCGTATCTCTTGTGCACGCGTTTGCTTTAAAATTGATGCCGATAAGTCGTTGCCACATTCAGTCTTGATTAAATGTGAAGGGGATGTTGTGGTCGTCTGAGTGGAATACCAAGGTTTACCCTCAGTTTGCTCCCGTTGTAAAGCCTTTGGCCATGAGTTTAGTAAATGCAAGCACGTTCCTATGGAGGGCCCGATTGATTAGACTCGGGTTGGGAAAAGGAAGGAGGATGTTTTGGTTCCTAAGAACACGGGCGGTCGGGATAATGTGGGTACTAATGAAGATATTTGATTTGGTTCTAGTAAGGAGGTCGCAGGAATTGGATTTGTCACTTCTTGTTCTGGTGGCCCATCCGCTTCTTGTTCTGGTGGCCCATGTGCAACTTTTGAGAGTAAGGATATGGCTTGTGACAACCAAAGTAGGGGCAATCAGGAAGTTGTGTGCACGTCAGGGGTTACGCTAACGAAAAATAGTATAGATGCGATTGAGGGTCTTGCTGTTGCCCCTACTGTGGATTTAACTTTGTCAAACTCCTTCCGAGCTCTGCTGTATGAGGAAAATAGTGAGGATAAGGATTTGGGGATACCGATTGCTGTAGAGAGTAAGCACGCTAAGCAGTCTAGTGGTAAGAAAAAGAAGAAATGGTCTTTTGGTCCCGTAGGTTGGTAGCTCTACCCTGCGGGGTTTTGGTTTATTCCCCCACGTGGGTTATACGTGAAATTTGTTCTGTTAGCTAGTTTCCTTCGCTGCCAAGTGGGGGTCAAGTGGTTTATGGTGTTTTTTTGTCTTGTTTGGTTAGTGATGTAATCACTTGGGGTATGCCCATTAGAAACATGTATTTTTTCTTTTTTTGTCACAATTAATTACCCAAAAAAAAATTCTTATGTGAGTTGATCATCTTTTGCAGAATCTTCTTGACGTTCTTGTTTGCTGTGTCAACTGCTCCATTGGTCTGTGATCAATGTAGTGATGATTTGTGGGCTACTATCCGGTATTCTTCAAAAAATTCCAAGATCTCACCTTGAAAATACGAGCCATTATCCGAGATAACCTCATGAGGGACCTCGTATCGGCAAATGATGTTTTACTTAATGAACTTGGCGACATGTGAAGCTTTCAATACCGAATAGGAGCCTGCTTCCACCCACTTGGTAAAGTAGTTAATGGCCACTAAAATGAACTCGTGCCCACTTGACACCTTCGGTGTTACCCTGCCGATTACATCAGTGCCCCATACTGAGAACGGCCATAGCGACATCAGGTTATACAATTGAGATGGGGAATGTGCATAAAGTTTGCATGAAGCTGACACTTATGGCACATTCGTACAAACTGCATACAGTTTGTCTCCATTGTCATCCAAAAGTATCCTTGTTGTAGGATCTTCTTAGCTAACATGTTTTCACTCATGTGAGGCCCACAGACTCCTGCATGTACCTCTTTCATCAGCTCCTGCCCTTCTTCACTGTTGCCACACAACTTGTTAATCCCAGAATACCCTCATTTGTGCAGTCTTTCCCCGCAGATGATAAACTGTGTAGCTAACCATCGTATTGCTCTTTTATCCTTTTTGCTTGCAAACTTGGGATATTCTCTTTTTTTTTCACGAAATTCTACAAGTCAAAATACCAAGGAAGTTCATCGGTGCTTTCTCTTCTGCTCGATTATTAACAACCTCATTCTAACCCCGGGTGGTATGTCAATCATTGATGCCAGAGTAGCCAGTGCATCGGCAAATTTGTTCTGTAGCCTCAGCACATGAGTGAAAACCACTGATTCAAAGCATGGTATCAGTTTTTTCAGCTCTTGATGGTAGAGAATCAATGTTAAGTATTTAACTTTCCATTCTCGTCTTACCGATGAGACCACCAATGCCGAGTCTCCGATGACTTCCAGCTTCTTTGCCCCTAGTTCTAAGGCTACCTCCAATCTAGCTAAGCATGCTTCGTACTCAGCTTGATTGTTGGTGACTTTGAAGTTGAGCTTCAAAAACAAAGGAACATGCAATTCGTCAGGTGTGACAAGAAGAACTCTTATTCCATAATCATACTGATTGGATGCACCATCAAAATATAGAGTCCACTTGTCATCCCCAACTCTCATCAATTGTTCATCAGGGAATTTGAATTCCACGTCTTCATCTCCTTCGACTGGTTGGTCGGTTAGAAACTCCGCCACTGCTCTACCTGTGACTGACTTTCGGGTGACATACTTAAGATCAAATTCTGATAGTAATAGTAACCAACGAGCCAGCCTTCCTGTCAATGCCGGCTTCTCAAACAAGTATTTCAATGGGTCCATTCGGGATATTATGTTTAGTGTGAAAGACAACATGTAATGCCTCAACTTTCGGGAAGCCCAAACTAAAGCCCAACATGTCTTTTCCAGTGGCGTGTAACGTATCTCTGACCCTGTCACCTTTTTGCTCAAGTAGTAGACCACCTTCTTGATTCTAGTTTCTCCTTCCTATGCCAACATACGTCCCATAGCTGAATCAGTCACTGACAAGTAGAGGATCAGTGGCCTATCAGGTCAGGGGGGCCAGAACAAGTGGGTTTTGCAAGTACTGGCACACGGCTTCAAAGGCGTCTTGGCATTTCTGATCCCATTCAAACTCGACTCTTTTCTTTAGAAGGCAGAACAGCGACTCACATGTAGTTGTCAATTTTGTGATAAGCCGACTGATGAACTGTATCTTGCCTAGAAAGCCCCTAACTTCTCGTTCGGTCCTTGGAGGAGACATTTTCAAGATAGCTTTAATCTTTGAAGGATCGACTTCAATGCCTCGTTGAGTGATCATAAACCCAAGCATCTTTCCAATGGTGACTCCAAAGGCGCACTTTTGTGGGTTGAGGCGTCTTGTATTTTTGAATCCTTTCAAAGAACTTCTGTAGTGCTACGATGTGGCCATCCCGATCCTTGGATTTCACTATCATGTCATCCATGTATACCTTGATCTCTTTATGTATCATGTCATACAGTAAAGTAGTGGCAGTCCTCTGATAGATTGCCCCTGCATTCTTCATACCAAACGGTATCACATGATAACAGTAAGTGCCCCAGGGTGTAGTGAATATCGTTTTTTCCTTATCCTCGGGATCCATCAGAATCTGGTCATACCCAGAGAAGCCATCAATGAATGACAAAAGAGCATCCCTCGCCGTACTATCCACCAAGACATCAATGTGCGGCAGTGGAAAGTCATCCTTTGGGTTGGCCTTTTTAAGATCTCAGAAATCTGCACAGACCCGAATGCGTCCGTCTTTCTTCAGAACTGGAACAATATTAGCCACCTCCTTCAGATACTTGGCTACCATTAGGAATCCGACATTGATCTGCTTGGTGACCTCTTCTTTGATTTTTAGAGCCCATTCTGGCCGAATCCATCTCAGCTTCTGTTTGACCGGTTTAGCATCACGGTACAAGGGGATATGGTGTTGGATAATGTCATGATCAATTCCGAGCATATCCTCATAAGACTATGCAATTACATCTTTGATTTCTTTTAATAAAGTTATTAATTGTTCACGTTCCACTAAAGATAAAGAAGAACCGATTTGTATAATTTGTGGATTAGTTTTATTACCTAGATTTATTAACAAAGTTTCTTCAATTATTGGTTAAGCGAGTATTTCTTCTTCTCTTTTTATTAAAAATTTTATTTCTTCGAGAATATTCCCATCAAATTCAAAATTATCAAAAAGCGTATGAAATAAATCAAACAAAATAGAGTAACCAAAAATCTCGTTCATTTCATTGAAGGAAGAAGAGATTATAAACTCAAAAGCACAAATAGGAGGAGATGCACAAACAGATGTGCTCTCAACTACAGACTCCGACTCGGACTTAGAGCATGCAATATGCAAATTACAGGACTCCATGGACCAGTTCTTCACATCCGTTGCAGACACGTCCACAATGAGCTTGGTGTAATCAGCCGGTTCGTTGTTGCCCATTATTAGACAACCTTGGTAGCTATGTGCATCTGAGCCATCTTTCACTAAAGAATGCCCCCATGTCAATGTCATCCAACTTATTGGCCCAATCTTTCTCTTGAATCTTATTTTCTTCTCTTTTCACAGTCTCTTATTCTTTCATATTAGATAATTGATGGTCAAAGAAGATTTTCAACCCTGGTAATTTTTGATTAGTTTCTTCATCAATCCACAGCTTCGGGAAGCCACAGTATGAAAAATCTTCTCCTTCTTTGACAAAGTAGCTATTGAGCATTCTTGAATATTTAGCCTTCCATCCCCCTTTTTTTTGGGTAATTAATTATAACATAAAAAAAGAAAAAGAATACATTTTTACAAGGGGCATACCCCAGGTAAATACATCAGTAACATAAAAGGGAGAAAGCTCCCAATAACTAGGTTAACCCCAAATAACAACCACTGCCCTAAAAAAATAAAGGACCCAACCCCCTCTTAAAGCGGGGGAAACTAGCTAATAAAACACGTTCCATGCACAACCCGCATGGATGGGCAAAACCCACTGACAATACAAACATAGTAATCATAGGACACCTATCTAAAATCAAGGAACTGACAAGGACAAAGAAAATCCACTGACCCAAACCAAGGTAAGCCTAGTCTCGTAGAGATAGTTACACTCCCCAACCAATGGGGGAAAAGGATAGAGACAGGAACACCACTATTGATGAGAGCAGAAAATTCATACCAGAGCTAGAACCTCAATCAAGACAACCATCTTTGGGAAACACCAGCATCCGAGAGAACGGCAATACATGGCTCCCCAAAACTCCTCTAAACCCCAAAAAAAGAACAACAATATAGCTGAGAAGACGTCACAACCCTAGCGGCTCAGGAGGTTGAAGCAAACTGGTACTCAAAACCACGGTGCTAAGGCGTATGAGAAGGGCCAGCCCCAAGGGAACCTCAGCTCGGAATCAAAAGGCCAGCCTCTAACAAAAATTACCATCTGGCCCACCTCCACACCCTAGCCAACGTAGCCTAGGCAGCTGAGGAAATGAGCACCTCACAGACCATATGACAGATCTATCAATGAAGCCCTTGAGGATCATCATAATCATAATTTATCTCAACTGAACATAGGAGCCAGCTTACAAAGCTAGAACCACAAACATTATAACAATTATTAAAAGACCCCATCAGCCGAAAGTAATAGCCGAGCCCATAACCTACCAAAGAAGCTCAGCATCACAGATAAAACACGTTCACCCGAGTGAGAAGGGAACACTCTCCTGGAGCGAAGGAGGACAAGATAGACACTAAACTCATAATGGGAAAGGCGATAGAGAAAGCCAAACAAACGGCTAACATGGCCCCCCAAAACTCCTCAGAAGCCATACCAAAGAACTGCAGTAAGGCCAAGAAGACCTCAAAACCCAAGCAGCTCAGGAGGTCGGAGAAACTGGATCACGAAACCATGGCTCTAAGGCACATGAGACAAGATAGCCCTAAGGTAAACCTTAGCTCGAAAGAAGAAGGCCAGCACCAAACTAAATCTGCCATCGAACCCATCTCCGCACCCAAGCCAATGTAGCCAAAACAGATGACAAAAGAAAACCTCCCAAACCATATAGCAACTGTAACAATAGAACGTACCGAGGACCCAACATAAACATAATAACCTAGATTGCGTGGAGCCCACTCATGCAGCCAAATAGTAGCCTAGCTCACACCAAATCCCACTAAGTGACAGAACACAGTGGCTTACACCAGCAAGCCCAAACTACCCACCATTTACTTCTTTGTCGAACCAAACTACCCCTTTAGGCCCTTCTAAATCTTCTTTCATCGGCTTGTATCCAAGACCAAAACGTCAGGAAGTTGGCAATACCTAAGCAGGTTTCAAAATACCTTGTTGTTTGCGTCCCAACCCCATTCCTGAAAAGTAAGACATTTGCCTCATCATTGTAACCATTCGCGGGTTAATGTAGTTCTCCTCCTCCTTCAATAGCATCTGCACAGCCTGACCTTCATTGAATTGGAACCCGCTTAATGACACATCCTCTTCTCTGTGCTAAACCTCCAAGAGGGTCAAACCTTCTCCTCTTGGAGATTGAATACTATCTTCGCTATAGATGGTTAATATTACCCCGTTCTTAATTAGTTTTAGCTTTTGGTGGAGAGTAGATGGCACTGCTTGGATGTTTGGGTCGTGCAGCCATGGCCTGCCTAGCAATAGATTGAAGGAAGCTGGCACGTCCAACACATGGAATTCAACTGACATCTCTAGCGGCCCCACTAATACTGCAAATGATATCAGTCCCAGGACATCCCTACTTGTATTATTGTAGGCTCGAACACCTTGATTGCAGGGCGTGAACAGGTCCGGCTTCATTCTCAAGCAAATTGCAATCCTAAGTGGGCATACATTCAAGGCTGAACCATTGTTGATGAGCATTATCGGGACCTACTTCTCTAAACACTTGACTATGATGTGCAAAGACTTATTGTGATTCTTCCCTTCGAATGGTAGATCTTTCTCAGAAAAAGAAATCACTTTAGACTTTGCAGCTAGCAGTATTAACCCAATTAACTATTCAGGAGTCGCGTCTATCGATACATTGGCTTTATTTAGAACTTTCAATACGACTTGTCGGTGCCTGTGTGAAGCCATCAGCAAACCCTAGATGCTAATGTTGGCCTGTGTCTTTTTCAGCTACTTCAGTATAGCATCGTCCTCTTCTTCTTGTTCTTTCTCTTTTCCCTTCTTGTTGGTCTGTCCTTTTTTCAATTATGCCAGCTTGAAATGCCACCCACTTCTAGTTAGATTTTCTACACCTTCCTCAGGATCTCACAATCTCAGCATCGCGCTTTCAGTCTGCCTTACCTCATCTACGCACAGAGGGCTTTCAAATGCCCATAAATCATTTAAGTCGGTGACTGCTACTCTTCCTTTTCTTTCCACTTCATCCTCTATGGCCCATGTGTTGTTGACCTCCTCCCAGATGTCCTCTTCGATGTATTCTATCAGCTGTTCCCGGCCAGCTCAAAAATTAGTCCATTCAGCCCCGTTTGATTTCAACACAACCCTTACTAACCAGTAGGATTGCATATCGTCAACATATACCTCCTCTTCAAAAAGTTGAGGAAGGCTAATGCCATTGAGCACATGGCCAAACCCGTACGGTCGTGCCGGGTAGTCCAACGGCCAGTCATCCTCCTCATTAAACTCCTCATTTTCTTATTGGTTAGCTTGGATTGCCATTTGATACCCCTCCAAGGCATCATCGTTCTATTCTTCCATCATATCCCAGACATTTCCCACCATAATCAATGAATAAGCTGTCTGATCTTCAGCAGCTAAAATGTACGGGCGTGGTAGATGCGCTGAACAGATGTACTGGCTTGGATCTTGTAACTGTCCCAGAGACATGTGGTTTACCCCAGCCTGCTTGCCATGGTTTGGTAATGGATTGGTTGAGACATTTGGCTTTAGCACAGCAGAAGGCGGTGGGATGACTTTGTTGTCAATGAGATCCTAAATCTCATGACGCAACCTCATACACTTATCAGTTAAATGTCGATGACCCTGGTGGTAAGCGCAGTACTGAGAAATGTTGTACCGTAGAGGTGGAAGATTAGGTACAGGCATGGGGTCCAGAGGCTTGATAAGCCCGTTCTCGATAAGTCGATTCAGGGCTGTGGATAATGAAACGTTGAGGGGAGTGAAAACTCTCCTTGGCTTTTGCTGTGGCTGCTGACCGTTGTTTAATTGTTGGGTATTGTTTGATTATTGGGCAAAGGAAGAAGGGTTCAAAAGGTTAACCTCGTTCGAGCGAGAAACGAGGTTGGCAGAAGCATACTAGTTTTGATTGTTAGTAGGGAAGGTCCATCTAGATTTTTGATTGAGATCAGCTTTCTCAATGTCTCCAGACAAAATGGCATCCTCAATCTGTACCCTAGCGTCAAATAACTGATCAAAAGTAGAGAGCGACTGTGTGAAAAGATAAGGTTTCAGAGGGGATTATAGATTTTTTACCACGATTCTCACTTGTTCTTTCTCAGTTGGTCGGTTTGTCATCTTGGTCGCCTTGCCTCTCTACTAGGTCAGAAAATCAATAAATGATTCCCGATTTTCCTGACGATTCATTTTTAGCTCTCAGGTGATCACGTCTAGCTGAACATTATAACTGTATTGACTGATGAAAGCAGTGACTATATCTTCCCAGTTTCTAGTTTTAGTCACCTCTAGGAAGAGAAACCACCTTTGAGCCGCTCCCGAAAGAGAGCGATGGAAAAGTTGGGCCTTTAGCTGATCGTCAATCCCTATAGAGGAGAGAGTGCTGACATGCATCCTCAAGTGGATTCGAGGATCCCTAGTTCCATCAAACTTCTCCATCACAAGCATTTTAAATTTTTTCAAGAGCTTAGCGTCTGGGAACAAGCAGAGTCCCCCTATATCCAGCATATATTCCTCTACTCCTTTCGCCTTCCTCAAAACCTTCTTCATACGGTCAATTTTCTCTACCAACGCGGACTCCCTAGACTGAGCAGTGTTCTCTTCTTCTATCACAACCGGGTGGGGAACCCGAGGTGACACAGCAACTTGCGGTGCATCTTGCCCCTGGTTATCATCCCAAAAATCTTCACCGTTCTCATTCTTATCTTTCGATTGTCCATTAATACCGGGAAAACAAGCCTAAATTGCCCGAATTTGTGCTTGACAGTGATTTTGAGCTTGGGTTTGTTGCTCCACGGCCTTATGTATTTCAGCGATTACCCTCATCAGGGCTGTTAGATTAACTTCATCCTTTGCCATCTCAGATGATCCAGCTGGTTGTTCAAATATTCTGTAGAGTCGGCCTGTCGCTGATCTAGCCTAGACATACGTTGACTATAATCTTCCCTACTCAATGATCTAAATCCGAAGAAAACCTAGATCCCGAAAGTAGAATAACCAGTATCAGACACTTCTCGAATAAGAATTCTGATGAAAGGTAGCAAACATTTTAGATACCAAAATGGCTGACCACAAATAGATATAATCACTGAAATTGAAGCAATGCTCCTGCTGGGCCCATACTGGTAGCATAACAATTGAACATCTAAGAAGCAAGGAAAGCTAAGGAGAGGATCGACCAAATTCTAGCAGAGAAACGGGCAGCACTCCAGCAAGAAAATAGAGCTAGGTTGAAGGGACCGGTTTGACCTAAGAGTCAAAGTATAAAGGGGCAGCACTCCGGTAGGAAAGCAAAATTAGCTCACACGGGTCTAATAAGGGTTCGAAGAGAACGAGCCTAATACAACAACGGGAAATAAAGCCAACCTGGGAAGAACCCGAAAGAGAGAAAATATCCTAGAGGCTGCAAAACAAAACACAGGCCTGACTCCGAGAAGAAAGCTACAGCATGAGAACCAAACAAGGCAAAGAACAAAACTCAGGTAAAAACCTATAGGAAAAACTAACATAAACAACGACGAATAACAGAAAACCCGGGCCAAGCTCGGAAAAGGAACTAGCCTAAACTGAACAAACAATCCTAACAAACACAAGCAAAAGATACAATTAAGAAAACACATAATCCTATTGGGTTAACAGCACCTAATGGAGGGTTCTAAGCTACTTTATGCAAAAAGGCTAATTTTGGTCAACAATTAGGGTACCTTTTGAATAAAGCTGGGTATATACCTCTCATGCCTGGTGTGGTGCAAGACATGGTCAAACGGTACGCCCGAACTCTTTTTTTTGGATAATTAATTGTAACATAAAAAAATACGAATTTTTAAGGGGAATAGCCCAGGTAATTACATGAAAAACCAGTAGGAAAACCTCCTACAATACAAAAAACCCAACCCCCAGCCGAACCGACGGGGGGACCTAACAACAAAAATAATATTCCACGCACAACCGGCATGGATAGAAAATACCAACATATACAACAATCTATCAAAAAGAATTGGTTATCGACCACAAAATAACAAACTCCTGCTGAAGCTCGATTCCTCGAAAAGCTCCAAATCTCAGCCAAGAAATGGCTTACTCACCTAAGAAGAATTACTAAAGAATCTCTATAAAGCTGAGAGAATAACCAAACCTCCATGTTTAGGAGGTCAAAGGGGCTTGTCCTCTACCCAATCAGGTAAACTGACGTAGCCTAAGCAAGCGAAGACAAGGAAACCTCCACAGCCAAATAAAGGTTCTGATAAAAGAGACCCCAAGAATCAAAACACATGTCCAAAGAACTGCCGAAAGGGAACCATCAGAGATCTGTGAGTAGAGTACCAGGGGTAGATGGGCCCCTTGCTAGCTAAATGAAGCAACGACAGATCATCCGCAGAAAGTTCCAGCTCAAAATCGGCTAACATAAATCACCAACCTACCCTGCATATGAGTCAGTAAGGCTTGCCTGCCTTCCCAACAATTCTCAAAACGGATAAACAATCGGGGCATCAGGTCGACCAGGCAGAGGGGTTAAGAACACTACACATGCATGCGAGAATGCAAACAAAAAATACATGTTAAGAACCAATGATGTTTTCAAGTCTAGCTCTCTTAATTGATTTTGTAAACTAGTCCCCAGTAGAGTCGCTAAAAAATACTGTGACGCTGGAATTTTAAAATTTTTGGTAGTTCAAAAATATAAAAATTCAAAAGATATTAAAAAAATATTTTAACACCTTAAAAGCCAAAATTTGAAAACCCCTTTCGTTAAAATAGAGTCTCCACTTGGTTTTTAGGAAAAATTAAGAAAAATAAAAATGTCTACTAATCTTTAAAACGTTAACCAGAGAAAAAGAGTTCGGGGGTTAAGATACGAATCGAGAAAGGTGTTAGGCATCCCATTCGCCCAACCGTGAGGTTGGCCTCTACTAATTATCATTGGTTCTTAATTATATTTCTCAAATGCATGCACTTATAGAAAACGAAGATAAAGAGAAAACATCCAAAATAAAATATAGAAAATACATAACATATGTATATAGATTACCAAAATAAAGCAAATAAAAAAATAAAATCCTAAATCCTATGGCATACAATTTCTAACAAAAGGATACATGGAGTAAACCTGCATAGTATGATTTACAATAAAAGAGCAAAAATAAGCTAAAAAATGCTAATTATAGACATAAATCTTTAAAATAACCTATTGTGAAAGGAAGTAAATAAAACGTGCATATTACTAACATAAACTAGATTAGCATTGTCATAATTATTTCTACCAAAGAGAAATGTTAAACCAAAATAAAAAATGTACAAAATTTTATACTCAAAAGTTTAATGATAAAGAAAAATAAGTAACAAGAATTTAATGTATTTTTTTATCTATACAAGAGAAGGTTCAAATAGTTAACTAAAATAAAAAATAAATAAAAGAATATCTACAAATAAGAATTAACCAAATATGAAAGGTTTAAAGAAAAACACAATTTAACTAATTAACCAAAGATCTAACTTTTTATATTTTAAAACGAAAGAGAAAAAAAGAAAAATAAAATAAATGAAATGAGCAAGAGGGTTTAAACTACTATTAAAAGAAAAAAATTATACTAACATTTAAAAAGGAGAAAACTAGCATAAAAATTTTTTTGTGATTTTTCAGGTTAACAAAATAAAAGAAAAGAAAAAAAAGTACCATGAAAGAAAAATTAAGCTAGCACTTAAAAAAAAAAGAAAGTGGAACACTAGTAAAAAGAAAAGTAAAGCTAACATTAAAAGAAAATGAAAGAAAATAAAATATATTAGTAAAGAAAAATTAAACAAACATTAAAAGAAAAAAAAAGAAAAAATTTAAACTACAAGGCAATATATTGTAAATAACTAGGCAATTATTAGAAAATATAAATGTAGTATTGACAACTACATTCACATAAATGTAAGTGCATTGGATTATTACAATAACAACATCAAAAGTTGTTATGTATTGTCAATTTATGTTAGCACTATTTGATGATTTAACAAAAATAAGCAAATAAACAAAACAAACTAAGAATAGCTACTTTACCAAATTAAACATATTCATTATAAATCAAATAAATTCTAATGATTAAAACAACTATATAAACAATGTAAAAGAAATAAAATAATTAAATTAATCCGGTCACTCCAAAGTAGTAGAAAGTAGAGTTAGAAAGATCGAGAATCCAAGCAAAATACCTAGATCGCTAAGGAATTCTCGAGTCGAGGGACGGTGATAGGCAATTCGATCCACAAGCTATGATCCAAGTTAGGATTTCAGAACTTCGATATCGGGCGTTCGGCTCTCGGTACTTCGGCAGGCTTTTGGCGTCGAGACTTAGACTTGCTCGGTGCCTCAGCAAAGCTTCTCTCTCTAAAATTTTATCTTGAAAATGTACCAGGGGCTATGGTATTTATAGATTTCTTCAACCAATGAGATGCTGACATGCTTTGGGACACGTCAGGCCATTTGAAGTTGGCAGTCGCCGAATATGAACATGGCGGTCGCCACAAAAAGTGAAGCTTCCAAGAGATTCTATTAACGGTGGCCACAATGGACATGGCGGTCGCCAAGATGCAAAGCGGCGGTCGTTGCCTTGGACTAGAGTTTCCAAAAGATTCTACTGGCGGTCGCCATAATGAACATAGCGGTCGCCACAAAAAGTAGAAGCTTCTAAAAGGTTCTATTGGCGGTTGCCAAAATGAACATGGTGGTTCAAGATGATTTCATTGGTTTGAAGGTTTTGATCATTGAATTCAAATACCGAGCTTGGATCATTTTTTAAGAATCGTACTGAAGCACCATTTCGATCGTTTTCATCATCGGATTCACCTTAAGATTATGTGGGGTCAAATTGGGGTGTCTACACTGTTCTAAAATGGTAAAGCAAAAACCAACACATCAAAAAAAATATTATGAAAATAAAATAGAACCGGATCTCACATTTTTTAGGTCGATACCAAACGACTCCAAGTCGACCCTAAAACAACTGAGACCGTCTGCAGTTTTATGAGTTAACACCATATCAAAATGAGTCAACTCTAAAACTACCGAGGTTGACTGCAATTTTATGAGTCTCGACACCATATCAAAATGAGTCAACTCTAGAACTACCGAGGTTGACTGTAATTTTATGAGTCGACACCAAAACAAAGATGAGTCGACACCAAAATTTCAGTAGCTTTCCAGACAAAATGAGTTGACACCAAAGACGATATGAGTCGACACCAAAGATCTCTCATGGAAAATTGAAGTAATGATTGAGTTGACACTAAAAGCTCCATGAGTCGACACCACCACGCGGGTGAGGAAGATGCAGAATTTGTGTCGACACCATTGAAGAAATATGTCAACACAATCACTTAAGGAACTAAGCCCTAGACTTTTTGAGTCGACACAAAATGGTTTGAATCAACCTCTGCAACAAATTTCAAATCTCGTGCTGGTTCCAACAGTTGGATTTCAGAGCATTAATTGCCTCCACAAATCCACCAACGGTCATTTACTTCAGATGTTTATATAAGGAGTTAATTTTTGAAGCTTAGAAGATCTGAACACCATTCTATTGCTTGAATCAAAAGCTCAAATCTTCAAGATAGCATTTATTGCTCATTAACTTTTCCAGCCAAATCTCATCTCTTTGTATTCATTTATTTACAATTATTTGTAAAGAGAGTGAGTATCTCATTGAATACTATATTTATTGTACCTAAGGGTGAGTCACCCTTCAACCTTTGAGTGAATGAGTGAGTGATACTCTTCAAAGAAGAGTTCAATAGTGATTAGAAAAAAACATGAGTTGTTTTCGTAGGATCATCTTGAGACTGTAAAAGATTTTGAATGCTCCCGTGAAGCATTTTATCTTAGTAAAATTTTTTTAAGGGGATTCTTGAGGAGTGGACGTAAGCTTGAAAGAAGTCGAATCGCTATAAATCTTGGTGTACGTGTAACAACTCGGCTCAAACCCTAGTATTAGAGACGGATAGACAATAAGAACTTAGATCGCTACATAAATAAGAGAAACCCTAATTAACTCGAAATCTTAATTTAACCTAGAAAACCTTAAAAGGCCAAATCCTCATAAGAGAAGCTTAAATACTCAGAGAAGTCTTGGGAGAGCCTAAATTAAGTAAATAACATAAAATATAAAATTAAAAAATAAAAAATTCTTATAACTAGGGTAAAATGGCCACTTTGCTCCTAGTATAATAAAAAGTCTTAAAATTTTAAATTTTAACACATGGACACCTAAAATTAGATATGTAGATACAATTAAATAACAAAAGACAAAATAACAATAAAATGACAAAAATACCCTTGCATGGCCGGCCCCCTAGGAAATTGTGCATAAAAAGTTACTTTTTGCCTTTTTAAGCTTAAAAATGAAAAAAAATTATGTAAATTAAGTATTATTATGATCTAAGACTTTTTATATAAGTAATATACATAATGATATAATAATATAGGTCAACAAAAGTAAATAAATTATTATTTAAAATTTCTGCACAATAAATAAGTCAAAAAGTCAATTCTTATCAAACTAGCTTAAATTGACTTAAAATCTTATACCTATTTAATTAATTGCTAAAAAAATTATAATAATCCATGAAAAGACTAAATTAATTATAAACACATTAATATAATAGGTTTTAGTAGGTTAAGATACCAAAAAGATACATAAAATTAATATTTTATGCATTTTCTTGCACAAAATGGTACTAAAATACAATTTAAGTCTCAAAATTAATACAAAGTCAGATTTTTGTTCCCCAAACCTGCCATAGCCAACTTCCCCATCTGAATTTTCTTACAAACTTTTTCTTAAAAAGAATCCATCTCTCATGCAACAAATCAAAAATTAAGAAAATTCAAAAATACTTACACATCCATAATTAAACACCACAAACTCTTCTCCTATAAAACAAAGACCAAACACCCCCTTTCTCTTCTATATTTTCAGCCATAGAGAGTGAGGGAGAGCCACCAAAAGTTATCTTAAGTGTTTTCAAGAGAAGAATGTGAGAATAAGGAAAGAAGGAGGAAGAAAAAGCTAAGAAAGGCTAAGGAGTGTACTTCTAAGCCAAATCCTATCATCCTTCCACCATTTGCTCATCAAAACAAATAAGTAAATCCTTTAAACCTTCTTTCATTATCTCATAAAATAACCCTCAATCAATCTCTACAAACAATCCTAAGAATAAGAAACAAGATTCCACTCAAAAAAGCATTGTGTGAGTAGATTAGAGACTGTTCTTACGAGATCAAGTGTTAGATGTGTTTACATGTAAGTGTTTTTGAGTTTTATGACTTGAATAGGCTCTGAAACTTTGGTATCTATGAACACATTACATACATGCAAAGAAAATACATTAAACTTAAACATAACATGAGCTAAGTTACCAAAATCCTAAATAACCTGATTTTCAAGGCATACTAACTTTCTGCCACGAACTTTAAACTACCATAACTAATTGTAGAAAAATGATCTAAATGTGATTTTCATGTCCAAACCTAGATTTTTAAGTTCTCTTTCATATAAAATTGGTTGAAGTGATTTCATTAGGTAGAACTCCAGATATACAATTTTTACCAAAGAGTGTCATATTTTGACCACTCTGAACTGCAGACATAAAAACCCTAAGTTAGAGTGAGCACCAAACTTAGGTCAAAACATAAAACTTGTAGATAACATCTTGTTCTTACTGTTCACCAAAAAAGAGCCCAAAATATAAAGTCTTGATAGGACAAAACCCTTCCCAAAGTCATTGTTGTGATTCAGTCACTAACAGAGCTCTCTGTCACACATTTTTGGGGGACCAAAAACCCATGTTTTTAATGGCCAATTCCAAAAATTGTTGGGAATATATACTGAAAAGTCATGCTTTTTATGTATTTTATTCTAAGTCCCTGGCATTTTAATGAAAAACGTTTGAGATAGTTTTGCATTTTTGGTTTCATATTTATATTTGTGATGTATGAATGCATAGTCCGTATATTCTATCCAGTATTTAACTCGGTGCGTGCTGCATGAAAGATTGGGTCATAGGTTCTGATAGATTATACAGGTAGGCTCACAATCGCAATAGACCCGGACATTCTATTGGTACGATTGTAGTACATCGTTATAGTAACTGGTCTTGGCTAGGTCGAACGGATCGAATTCAG
>JAUMHN010107313.1:0-24629 GCA_032360265.1 Heliamphora ciliata
CACACACACACACACTGACACACTGTTCTTATCATACATGCGGTTTAAGAGAGAGAGAGAGAGAGAGAGAGACCGAAAGAGAGAGAGAGGGATGGGGTGGCCAGAGGCTGGCGGCGGTGAGGGTGGTGTCGGCGTGGCCGGTGGCGATGACTGAAGTGAACGGTGGTGGGGGTGACAGCTACAGGAGGTGGCGACGGGGTGGAGTGCGGCACTGACTTCGGGGCGCTGTGTGCGGTGGCCCTTTTCCCTCTCTTTTCTTAGCCCTAATATTTCTCTTCTCCTGAGACCAATTCAATCCTTAACCCTAATACACTTCCCCCCTCTTCCTCCTCCTGAGCAACGAATATATATATATAATACTAATGCTCCATTAAGGCTACCGTTTCTACAATAATTGATTTATTAATTACATTATTATTATTATTATTATATGTATGTATATATTATATTGAAGTCACCGGTTACAATATAAATAAATATTAATTATTATGAATTTTCATAATAAATTTTATATATCCATATCTTTCGTGCTTAGTCTTGGGTTGGACTGTGCACCTCGGTGAGTTGGGTGTAAAAAGAAATCTGTTAAATATAAGAGGCAGATCTGGATTCAACTATCTAGTGGGAAAGATATGGATGGGTTGAGTAGTGTTGGTGAGGGATTTCAAGATCATGTGTTGACAAACGGTATGGTTGATGGCTGCTTAGAGTGTAATAACTAACTAAGTATGGACTACTGTGAATACAAGGGGTAGATGTACGTGTCGTGAGTATCAGTTAATGCTGAACGAGGTTGCTTACAATTGACTTGAGGTTGCACAATCGACTGAGAGTCAGAGGGTAATTATAAAACTTGGGGTTGCATATATGCGTGATGATATAACGTGTAATGTGGGTGGATTCGCGTAGGTAAGTGTATACCAATGGAAGGTTTTTCTGGTGTGGCACTAGGGAACATACAAGCTAGGTATTCACTTAATCTGTGTGGTGTGTTTAGCCCAAGTGACTCATTAAGTTTATATGACGGCTTAAATCTTAGTGGTGGTAATGACGTGGTAATAATCTCGATCATATAGAATCTAGGTCTTGACAGTAATGTGACACCTAATGAGTCTGTGAAGTGAGAATTGTGGTTTGTGGGTTGAAGTTCTTTAGCGTTTTCTATGATCTGAATGACATCCCTTCTTTATAACCAAATGCTTGTTGTCTCTGCTCAGGAATGAGCTTCTCTTTGGCGTTAGCGGTAGTGTTATTGATGAACATAAAGCGATGATGTGGTTTAGAGTTTTGTAATCGTCAGTCGATTGTGTGGGCTTAAACAGGATTTTGGGTATGATATGTGTGAATCTTTGTAAATGATGTTAAATTTTAAATCTTTTAGCCTACGAGAGTAATCCACGATGTGCGTTTTGAAATAGGGATGAGCTAAGTGACGGCAGTTCAAGTGGGAATCCTAGTTCTTACAAATGAGAAGTGGAGAGTGTTTGAAATTAGTCCGATTGTGAAATAGTTTTGTGTTATGCAATTGGTCGCCTTGAGTTAGTCTCTTTTAGTGTGAGTTGTGTCTCAATGCCTTGGTGTGAGTGGACTTTGGTCCGACAATGTTTAGATAATCTTAATGTTAGTGAGACTTGTTTTGTGGAAGCAATTTGTATAGATATTCGTTTATCAGGAATGTGTTTGTATTGTGATATTCCATTTTGAGGCATAAGATACGTTGGCATCTCTATTGATGGGCGACCTTGCAGAGTCTTGTTTTGGAGTTTGTTAATGATTGGTGGAATTTTGAGAATGAAATTTCCTAAGAGGAGGAGGTTGTAGGGAACCGGTCCCATTTTATTTTCGAAGGCTAATTAAAAACTTGTTATGAGACTTCAGGTGAAAGATGGAAGCAGGTTTTATTGTGCGAGAAAATTGAAATTTGATAATGGTTATGATTGTTGGCAAGGATTTTGAGTTTTGGTACGCATAAAATGTAATTATTGTGAGTTGATTGAACGATCCTTGAGGCATCGGAACAAAATTTGGGCTTCTATGTTCTTTTTCCTTCCTTGGTATGCTGTCTAGAGAGAGACCGCTCGAGCGGTCCCAAGACCGATCGAGCGGTTTGTGTTTAGAAGAGACTTTAAGTTGCGGGTTGAGGTGTTTTTCATTCATTCTATATATCCTCCTTCTTCTCTCTCTAAAATCAAAAAGAAGACATAAGATTTGGTCTTAAAGATTCTTAGAGCCCTCCTTATCCATTTAGAAGGGATTTCTTGTCTCCCTTTTGAATGAGCAATCGTTGAAGAGTGAAGATGCATTCTTGAAGCTCCTCCTTAACCGTGTAATTTGAGATTGGATGTTTTAGAGCATGCTAAGAGCTTTATTCATGTTGATGGGACATCAAAAAGGTAGAGTCTATGACTATCTACGAAGATTTGTTTGATATATGTTGTGTATTTCGAGTTTATACATGAAAATATGAAAAAACTATGTTTTAGAAACACTAAGTTATGATTTTGGTTAAAGCATGTTAAATCTTGAGGGTTTGGATGATTTATAGTGTTTTGATCTAAATAATGTTATGGGGGAACCTTTAACTTGTATTTTGAAAAGTTAGGGTTTGATTATTGTCAAGATCATGAAAAATTAGGGGTATTGGGGTTTGTAGACACCCTAATTTGACCTCGCCTAATTTTAGGTTGATCTGGGTGTTTTCGATGATGAAATCAAGTGGAATGGTATTTTTAAACGATCCTCGGGGAATCGTTCAAACTCAGTATCCAAACCAGATGATCAAATCCTTCAAACTAGTGAACCCACTATGTCCAACCCTTGAGTTGCCAACTTTGAACTGTGGGACCACCAACTTTGATTGTGACAACCTATATAAGAATCTCTTGGAAACCCTAACTAAAGTGGCAGTCACCATGTTTGAACCTTGGGGTCGCTAACTTCATTGTGGCGATCGCTATAAGAAACTCTTGGAAGCTTGACTTTTGTGGCTACCGCCAACTCTGGACAAGGCGACTGCCTACTCCAAAAATCCTGATGTGTCCCAAAATGTGCCAACACCTCATTAGTTGATGAACTCTATAAATACCATATCTCTGGTATGATTTAAGGAGGACAATTCTGATGTCGAAATTCTAACAAATCGAAAGGTGAGAGAATTTTGATACCGACACTCTGCTAGACTACTGAGGGAGAACAATCATTAATGCTAACACCCTGCTGGATTCTCAACTTGCCCTTACATTGAGATTTGAGCATTGCCGGAGGATTAGACTACTGATCACCATTTTTCGACTTGAGAATTCACTTGTGATTCAGGTATTTTGTTTAGATCTCCGGTCTTTCTCTCACCACTTTCTATCTCTTAGAGTGGCCAGGTTAATTTTAATTTCGATGCGCATGTTTCATTCATTTGTGTAGTCGATTTAGTTTACCATTTAGTTTGTAAAATTGTAAGTATACGATTAATGAGAATGATTAGTTTAGGATAATTCGGTTAATTTTCATTGAAATCGAAGTAATCTCAGCCATTATTTTTGTGCACAATGCACACTTGCATTTTGATTACTTTGAAAATACATCAAAATAGTGCCAATACACTTGGTTATCATGATTTTCGATATCGAGATTGCTATATTCAGGCACTTACATTTGTAGGGTTATAATTGTTAATATTCTACCCGTATCTTCTATCTTCTAGTTGGGAATGGCTATTGCATTTCTATATAGTTATCATTACCTTCATGGCTTAATTCTTGTTTAAATGGCATATTTTTTCATTTGTCTCATTTGGTTGATCATTAGCATAAAATTTAAAATTGATCTTTGAATATAATTAGAATTTAGAGAATTTTGAAGCATATTTCTTTACTTAGCACCTGTTAGGGTTGTATACTGAAAATCATAGTTTATATTTTGATTTTAGTATTTAATTTTATTTTTTAATAAAATTAATTTTTTATTTTATAAGAATCTTAATGAGTAATGTATACAATATCATTTCTTTAATGTTATGCATTAATATTTTTTATTCTGTACAGTATTTAATTTGGTATGTAGAGTACGGCTTGCACACAGAAGATCAGATTTTTAATTTTTATAGAATATAAGTTATTTGTTCACAATTTAGATAGAAATGGACATACCATCGGTACGACTGTAGCACTGAGTTTTAGTAGCCCTATCTTGGTTACGAGGAACAGATCATAGCATCGTCTATTGTTTCGACTCTCTGTGCTAGTACACTTTGTGTGTATTGAACGGGACACATTGGGGTAATTAATTTTATACTGACTATACAAATTAATTTACACCCCAAGGTTATTATGAGAGTGTTTATACTCTTAATCCTAAAATAATTATTGATTTACATATATTTAATTTTTGTTATTTTGATTCATTAGAGGGTGCAATTTTATATGATTCTATATTCTCGATGAGTTGGATAGCGGTATTAATTATATGGTGAATATTAATTATTGACAGAATTTACGTCTTGAATGACCAGGATTAACGATACCTCCTTAAGGAAGCTTATAAGTTTTGACCGGGTCAAACTCTATAGGTGAATTTGATTATTCGGCAGTCAAATAAGTTAAGAAAAAAGGTTTAAGAAATTTAAATATGCTAATTAAATTAAATTATTAGTAATTAAATTTATTTAGCGGGTATTGAGAATCTTAACTTGGGAAGATGAGTTAAGCATTTAATAACAGGAGCTCAATGCTATATGGTCTTGAGATTATGGTTTAGAGTGCAGTTACAGTTTTTTAGTAGTGTGAACTATAATTTAGTATTTTATGAAAATTACAAAAACTGCTACAAAGTTTTCATAACTACAGATATTGCTGAGAAGTTTGCTTAATTGTGGAAACTGCTGAATACGTATTTGGGTTACACTAGAAGTTTTTGTCATAATTACTTCAAGATTAACATGCGGGTAGGCTGAACTAAATTTATGCGGGTAGGCTGAACCAAATTTATAACTTGTCTTCAAGATTAAAGTTGACCAGGTTCTGTCGATACGAGTTCTCGAAGGATCGTAATCCACACTACGTACGAAAATCGAATAAGGTAATATAGTAGAAGGTCTGACGGGAGTTTCAACTCGGAATCAAAAATTGTAGTTGAAGAATCGACCAAAAAGGCATTCTTCTAAATTAACTGTGGTGGTTCGGGTTTTATTTTGATCGTTCGATATTAAAAAGTTTTATCTGGAGCCTATTTCGGCGATTACCTGTCCAGTTATTTTTATTGAAATTATTTACAAAAATAATAATTTTGGTTGTTTTGCCTCCAACAATTGGTATCAGAGCCGTTTTGTTTTTTATTTACGGTTTATCGAGAGGCTGGGTAAATTTAGAACTATGCTAACCATTTTTGTAGGTATTTTAATCCCGATTTAATGATAATTTTTTTATTAATGTTTGATTGAATGGTTTAGATGGTGATTATAATTAATTTTTTTAATCATAAGGGTTTATCGTGATAGTTTAAATTTTTTCTAGATCGAATGTGAGTTCACGGGACATAGATTTTCAATGTAATAGAAATTATTTATTTTTAAATAATGTTTTAGAATATTTAAGAATACGTTGAATATCCAAGAACACGAAGAATAGGCGGCGGCATCGGCAGTGGTTTCGAGTTTTACGGGCCACGGATCGCAGTGATTTTTTAAAATGGTTTTTAAAAAGTTTTTTTAGGTAAGTTTATGCAGGATTTATGCATAAAAAATAGCAGCAAAATAAGTTCAAAACAGCCGTAAAAATCGACAAAAACAGCCACAACTGGCGGCTTTGCCAGCGGCAGTTCGAGGTCAGTTTTGTTGATTTTTTGGAACATCTTTGGGACTAGTTGTTTGAGCATTTTTTAGGTATAAAATAGCAGTAAATATATCTTAAAATACTATCTAAAAACCACAAAAAATAGGCCAAAACAGGTGGCAAAAGTGCAGAAAATAGGCGGCGGTTTTTGGCAGCACAGACAGTTGTTCGGGGCTATTTTCGGAAATTTTTGGGACTATTTTCGAGGTGTTTTTCGAAGAAACATATTGCTGAATGTCAGCATTATTTTCTAAAAAAAACGAGAGCCAAAACCACCACGAGTAAAGCCCAAACGGGAAGTGGCAAGGCAGCAGTGGCGCTAGGCAACGGCGGCGGCAGTTTCGGGCTATTTGGATGGCTATTTTCTGAGCTGTTTTCGGTCTAATTTTTTAATAGAAAAATAGTATTTTTTGATAGCTATTTTTTTTAAAAAAATGACATCGAAAGCGGAGCACAGAGGAGGCGGCAAAAGCAGCTTGAAGTGGCGACAACAACGGCGTCGGCAGCGGGGCTGGTGATTGGCAACGGTGGTGGCTTGGTTCGATCTGTTTTGATCGTGATTTTTTGATATGTTTTGATCCTGATATGATATATTTGTATAACACAGTGTATCAAAGAATCCTGATGTAATTGGGATACAGGAAGCTGACTTAAAAAATGATTATTACAATTTATCTTCAACAGTAGACTGAAACTCTTTAAAGTTTCGTATTGATCATAAAACTGGGATATACACATATTGCATTTATATTCATATGAATTTCGTGAATGATGTATATCTGTCTTATATTTTTCTATTAATTCAATTAATTTGAAAATTTTAGTTTTAATTAAATATTTTGTAAAGGAAAATAAAATTAGGCTTTTTAATTAAAATTTTTAATTAAATGAAAAAAAAATTAGATATTTTATTTTTTTTACAAAATATCACATTTAAGATGATTTTTTTATAAAATTCGATATCTTCAAAAAATGTAAAAATTAATTTTGAATTTTAAATTAATTAAATGAAAAAAAGGTTTAATATAAATAAATTATTATTTTTTAAAAAATATGTAACATAAAATAAAATAATTAAATGCCTTTAATCACTACCTTAGTTGAAAAGCTGAAAGAAAAACTGTGCATTTATTAAATTTTATTTGTTACGCATTAAAATACGAAAAGATAGTTTGGCGAACTGGAATCTTTGGAATCGTGTACACGAAAAGATGTTTGATTTTTTCAAATCGTGTGGTTTTCGAAATTAATAAATTTATTTTAATTAAACAATTTTTTATAACCCTCAAATTGTTTTAAAAATCTAAGTGGAAAAAGAAATTTATTCATAGATAAATCTCATGGTGTCCATCACCAGTTTGTAGGCGATGTAATTAAATCATGCATGTTGGTAGTATGGCCTCCATTCCCATCGGATAGATTAATTGCTATATCACCAGTACAAATCTCCTTTAGGAATAATTTTAGATACTTGTTAGTGTGGATCACTTCTCCATCTGAAGGGTTCATTGGGATGCAATTGATTTGGAATTAAGTGGTGGTTAACACTTAGCTGTAAATAATTAATATTCTCTCCTTCTAAGTCACTACTATTATTTATTGGATCGAAACTATGTCTTGTATTTAATTTTATTTGGCAAGGTCAGTTTTTTAGATAGTAAAATTAAAAAGAATTGGCATGTCTTGACAAATGATGGATAGTAGACGTCCTCTGATCGAGGCATGCTATTCACAGGATATCAGACTACTGACAAATTTTTTTAAAATAGTAGAAAGAACCAAATTAAAATAAATTCAAAGTATTGCTCGTTATAATTAACAGTTATTTTTAATTATGTAATTCTCGAGAATAAAATGGCTTTCAATTCACTCACGGTTATATTCAAAGAAAAAAAAATAACGGGACCAAATTTTGTTAACTGAAAAAGTAGCTTAGATATAATTTTAACTACAAAGGGTATTCTTTTAATACCAAGAAATGTGTTTATTTCTGAAAAACGTTCTTTCTCTTAGCCGAAAGACATGAAGAAGAAAAATGTTCAGAAACAGGGAGACACGATTTTTAGGGTAATTAGTGGGCCACAGACTGGTGTGAAAAAACCGAAAAATAGATGTTTTTACTGCAACCAGGCACAACATTAGAAAAAGCTATGTCTAGTATTTCTCATAAGGCAGAACAATTAGGATAATTTTTGTTTACTGGTTGTGAAAACATGTTTAGCGGTGTTATCTACCGGTATCTGGTGTGTAGAAACGGGAGCCATTAATCACATCTGCAATTCATTGCAGGGGTTCTAAGAAATTCGATAATTTAGTGATAGAGAGATTTACCTACATATAGGTAATAATACAAAGGTGACAGCAGTTGCAGTGGGAGATGTCACTCTTAGTTTTAGTGGAGATCGGGTTTTAATATTAACAGATTGTCTTTATGTACGTTCCATTAGAAGGAACTTAGTTTCCATTTTTAGATTGATTAAAGACAGATATTTGGTTTATTTTAATAACTGTGGTTATTAAGGATAGTAAATGGGTTATCTGTTCTAGTATATTGGTAGATGATCTTTATGTTATTACTCCAATCTCTCCTATACTGCAATTGACTTAAGTGAATAACACATCTAATTTACCATAAAAGAGAAAGCTTTCTTCTTTGATGAACCAAACATTTCTTTGGTACTTACGCTTGGGTCATATCAATCTAAAAAGGATAAATAGACTGGTAGAAGATGGACCTTTGAGTTCATTGGAAGTGGAGGCACTTCCAGTCTGTTAATCCTGCTTAGAGGATAAGATGACCAAGAGCCCCTTTTCGGACAAAGGCTATAGAGTTAAAGAACCATTGGAATTAGTTCATTCTGATGTGTGTGGTCCTACGACAATCTGGGTTAGAGGTGACTTTGAGTACTTTGTCAGTTTCATTGACAACTACTGAAGGTATGGATACATTTACCTGATTCATCGTATGTCTAAATATTTTAAGAAATTTAAAGAATTTAAGGGGAGACAGAGAAGCGTCAGGATAAAAGTATCAAATCACTACGATCCGACCGTAGTGGAGAGTACCTTTTTAGAAAGTTTAGTGACTACTTACCATCATAAAGGATTATATCCCAGTTGACTACACCTGGCACTCCACAGCAAAATGTTATAGCAAAAAGGAGAAATAAGATTCTTATTGAGATGATAAGGTCCATAATGAGTTATTCAGGTTTACCTGATTCGTTTTGGAGACTCGCATGAGAGACAGCGACTTACATTCTGAACTTGGTCTCTTCTAAGTAAGTATCTTCTACTCTGACAGAATTATGGATCGAGCGTAAGCCTCGTCTGGAACATATTCAAATTTTGGGGTGTTCAGCACATGTACTGAAAGGGAAAACATGTAAGTTAGAACCGATGACAGAAGGCTGTTTCTTTGTAGGGTATCCCAAGAGAACGAAGGGTGGCCTGTTTTATAATCTTAAAGATCAGAAGGTCATTGTTAGCACCAATGTCCTATTCTTGAAAGAGATAAAACCCATTAGATGCAAATAGATCTACAAGAGGAAAAGAGGTGCAGACGAAAAGGTTGAAACCTTCAAAGTAAGGTTTGTTGCAAAAGGGATCACTCAGAAAGAAGGGATCAATTATGAGAAAACCTTTTCACTGGTAGCTATGCTTAAGTTTGTCCAGATTCTTTTATCCATTGCTGCTCATTTTGATTATAAAATTTGGCAAATGGATGTCAAGATAATTTTCTTTAACGGAAGTCTTGACTAGTGTATTCATATGGTACAATCAGATGGTTTCATAGCAAAGGACCAGGAGCACATGTTGTGCAAGCTTAATAGATCCATTTATTGATTTAAGCAGGTATTGTGATATTTGAATATTTGGTTTGATCAAGCCATAAAATTTTATGATTTTGATCAGAGTCCAGATGAGTCCTGTGTGTACAAGAAGCGTGACAGAAGCGTGGTGATCTTTCTAGTACTTTATGTAGATGATATCTTGCTCTTCGAAAATAGTGTGGGGGCATTTTCTACGATAAAAGTATGGTTATCTGGACAGTTCGATATGAAGAATTTGGGAGCAGTCAGTCACATCTTAGGGATCAAGCTTGTGCGAGATCGAAAACAAAGGATGTTGGGCTTATTACAAGCAAAGTATGTTGATGATATCTTTGCTTATTTTAGCATTCAAGATTCTAAGAAAGGGTTTCTCCCTTTTAGGGATGGAATCACTCTATCCAAGGATCAGTATCCTAAGACACCTGATGAGATAGAGAGGATGAAGACGGTTCCTTATGCTTCGACAGTAGGAAGTCTAATGTATGCTATGCTTTACACTAGACCTGACATTTTCTTTGCCATTAGGATGATTAGCAGATATCAGTCTAACCTAGGACAGGATCATTGGATTGCGGTAAAGAATATAACCAAGTACTTAAAAAGGACTAAAGATTATATGTTGGTTTACCAGATAGATAGTCTAGTACCTTTAAGGTACATAAACTCATATTTTCATTCAGTCTACTACCTCAAGATATTTATTTACCTTAGGAGGTGGAGCTATTATTTGAAGGAGTATCAAGCACTCCTGCATTGCTGATCCCACCATGGAGGCCGAGTACGTGGCAGCTTCTGAAGCAGCCAAGGAGGCCATTTGGCTCAGGAACTTACTGTTGGATCTAGACGTGGTCCCTTCAGTTCAGTCGGCTATTACACTTTATTGTGATAATAGCAGAGCAATTGCAAACTTGAAGGAACCAAGAGTTCATTGGAAAGAAAAGCACATTGAGTATAAGTATCACCTGATAAGAAAAATTATACAGAGGGGTGATGTTGCTGTGACCAAAATTGCATAAGAAGACAACCTTACAGTTCCTTTTACAAAGAGCTTACTGGGTAAAACTTTTGATAGTCAGATAGAAGGCATGGGAGTCAGATGCATGGCAATATAATTTTGAGTATAAGTGGGAGATTGTTAGGGTTGTATACTGAAAACCATGGTCTATATTTTGGTTTTAGTATTTAATTTTATTTTTTAATAAAATTAATTTTTTATTTTATGAGAATCTTAATAAGCAATGTATGCAATATCATTTTTTAAATGTTATGCACGAATATCCTTTATTCTGTACAGTATTTAATTTGGTGCGTAAAGTACGACTTGCACATAAAAGATCATATTTTAGGTTCTTGCATAATATAAGTTATTTGCTCACAATTTAGATAGAAATGGACATACCATTGGTACGACTGTAGCACAGAATTTTAGTAGGCCTGCCTTGATTACGGGGAACAGATAATAGCGTCGTCTATTATTCTGACTCTCTGTGCTAGTATACATTGTGTGTATTTAATGGGACACATTGAGGTAATTAATTTTATACTAACTATATAAATTAATTTATATTCTATGGTTATTATGAGAGTGCTTATGCTCTTAATTCTGAAATAATTATTGATTTGTGTATATTTAATTTTTATTGTTTTGATTCATTAGAGTATGCGATCTTATATGGGTCTATATTTTCGGTGAGTTGAATAGCGGTATAAATTATATGGTGAATATTAATTATTGACGGAATCCACGTCTCGAATGATTATAATTGACGATACCCACTTGAGAAAGTTTATAAGTTTTGATCGGGCCAAACCCTACAAGTGAATTTAATTATCCAGCGGTCAAATAAGTTAAGCGGAAGGGTTTAAGGAATTTAAAGATGCTAATTAAATTAAATTGTCAGTATTAAATTTAATTGGCGGATATCGAGAATCTTAACGTGAGGAGATGAGTTAAGCATTTAAAAACAAGAGCTCAATGGTAGATGGCCTTGAGATTATGGCTTAGAGTGCAGTTACAGTTCTTTAGTGGTGTGAAATATAATTCAATGTTTTATAAATATTGTAGAAACCGATACAAGGTTTTCACAATTACAGAAACCACTGAGATGTTTGTTTAATTACGAAAACCGCTAGATACGTATCTAAGTTACACTAAAAGTATTTGTCATAATTACTCTACAGATCCCTGCTGTACCACTATAAATATGCAAAGCTGAACTAAATTTATAACTTATTTTCAAGACTAAAGCTGACTAGGTTCTGCTGGTATGAGTTTTTAAAGGATCGTAGACCACACTACGTTCGGAAATCGCATAAGGTAATACAGTAAAAGGTTTGACGGGACCTTCAACTCAAAATCAAAAATCGTAGTTGGAGAATTAATAAAAAATGTATTCTTCTAAATTAACTATAGTGGTACGGGTTTTATTTTGATCGTCCGATATCAAAAAATTTTATCTGGATCCCGTTTCGGCGATTGCCCGTCTAGTTATTTTTATTGAAAATTGTTTATTAAAATAATGATTTTGGTAGTTTTACCTCCAACAGCATCATGTTTAGAATAATTAGGTTATTTGACAATATTATAAGCAATTCATGTTCATTTTTGGTGTGTTTAGAATGTAGTAAATTTTGGAGCATATCTTTACTTTTTATTTAAAATCATGTTATGTTTAGATTATTTGGTAATGTCGTATGTGGTTTGCTCCATCTATCATTTAGTTAGATTTTATATGATTAGGACTTAGGTTCCCTTTTTGCGTTTAGTTGTTATTTTAGTGTTAAATATCTAGATTATTTATTTTTCTTATTTGATTTTAGATATTCTCTCTTCGTCCCTATTTTTTGTATTTACGTGCATTTGAGAATTCTAATTAAGAACTAATGATGATTAGTAGAGGCTATCCTCACGGTTAGGCAAATGGGGTGCCTAACACCTTTCCCGATTCGTACCTTAGCCCCCAGGCCTTTATTCTCTCTGGTTACCGTTGTACAAGATTAGTGGCTCATTTCGTTTTTCTCAAAAATTAAGTGACGACTCCATTTTTAACAAAAAAAGGTTTTTAATTTTTAGTTTTCAAGTTATTAAAACATTTTCTAAATATTTTTTAAATTTCCTATTTTTGAACCAAAAATCCTAAATCTCTGCACCATAGTATTTTCTGGCGACTCCGTTGGAGAATTATTTTTTGAAACAAATAAGCGGGCTAGACTTTGAACACATCATTGGTTCTTAATATGAATTTCTCATTTGCATTCTCGCACGCATTTGCATTGTTCTAAGCCCTCTGCCTGGTCAACCTGATATCCCGGTTAGTTTACTTTCTCGGGGCTATGTTGGGGAGATAGGTAAGCCTTACTAGCTTGTGAGACCCTAACCGGTTTACTTTTTGGGCGTTTTTGGACGCGCGTTATGTGTTTTCGTTTGAGCATGTTTTAATGCTTTTGATGCATGATCGGGCTTAGATATGCATGCGGGGTAGGTTCCCGGGGCCGTGGGCCGTTGTGCCGCGAATTTCAAAAAAAGATATTTTGGAGGCCTATAAATATTTAGAGTTAGATATTTTCATAAAGATATTTTTCAAAACTTAACTCTTAAGTTTTTTGTTTTATCTCTACCTTCTCTTTAAGTTCTCGGGGGCCCGGGGCTCGATTTTCAACGAAACAACAGCGGATCCTTACTTTTGGCGTCGTGGGCTACACAACCATCCGGTCAGAATTTGATTCCGACGAAACTCGATTTTGCACGTGGTTCGAGGCGTTAAGTTTTGAACTCACCGAGGTAGGATTCTAAACCTGTATGTGTTATAAGGGTGCTATGGGTAATCGGGAGTCTTTTTACCGGTCGAATTATTGTAGATCTGATTTTCTGTAAAGTTGAATTTTTGGGTTAAAAACTAGATTTTTGTCGATTTCTATGGATGGAATCGGGTGTCCAGAATTTCTTTTGAGGTCTTGGTGTTAGGCCTAGGCGTGTGGATGTTCATGGGTGTTGATTTGTAGTTTGGAGGCATCAATTTGAGGTTTCGAGAGAAGAACCCGTAGCTTAAAAACTGTTTTTGGGTGAGTTTAGTCGACCGAACCTATGGGTTCAAGTTGAATGGATCATCATTTTGGATTTCGATCGATCGAACCTATGGGTTCAGTCAACTGAACCGTGCATTGAGGTGTTTTTGGCTTTTCTAGTGTGGTCTTCGGTCGACTGGAGGCTTGGTTCGGTTGACTGAAGTGTTGGGGTGTGTTTTGGTTTCCGATTGGTGTCCTATGATATTCAATTGATTGATTTATGGGAATTAATCGATTCAAATACCTGTGGATTCCTTTTGGGGTTTGGTTAATGGTGTTGTGGTTTCGGGGGTCGTGTGGTGGCCCCGGGTGTTTATATGATGCCGTCCTAGGGTGTGACGTGCATGGTTGGTTTAAGGTTTGTGGCACGGTTGTGTGAGTCCTGGTTATGTGCGCGATGTGTGGGTTCGTGGTTTGGTTAAAGGTGGGGTTTGGCGAGAATCATCTAGGGAAGGTTTCAGGTGTTGGCCTTCGGGTTAAGTGTTGGTTGTCCTTGTGTGTGGACTGGACCTTATTTGTGGACGTGTCATTCGGGTATCGAATGATGGGTGTGTGGCTTGTGATGTCTAGTCGGGTTATATGGCTATGTATATTTATAACTATTTCTTTATGTATGGTTACATAGCCTGATATCTTATGTGTATCGTGGCTGCATGCTGTAAGACTCAGAGTTTTAACAGGCATGGATGTGACGGATCTGTGGGGCACATGCATGTGGTGTATGTGGCACATTATATGCCTTTAAATCCTGGTTAGGTTATGCATAGGTGTGTTCGGTGTTATCTCGTAATTACAGTATTATCCTGTTGTATGTGTTCGGTGTTATCCTGTTAATTTTAGTTTTATCCTGTAATATGCGGTCTTATCCCGTGGTATGCGGTCTTATCCCGTGGTTTACGATTTTATCCCGTGGTATAATCTGTGGTCGACTGTTCCATCCCGTGGCTTACGGTAAAGTATGCGATTTTATCCCGTGGTTTGGTTTGCAGTTTTACCCCGTGGTTGGTCTATGGTCTTATCCCATAGTATACGGTTTTATCCCGAAAATGTATGTTTATGTATGGATTTTTATCTCAGTGTTAGGACTGTGGTTGCGGCATGTGAGGGCTGGTTGTATGTATCATGGATTGTATGTATTGCATTATGGGACGAATAGACCAGTTTTTAAATTATTTTTAAGAGTCGTGTGAATCGCGATCTAAAAATTGTTTTTCAACCATTTTCAGAACTCCTGTGAGTGAGTCAAAAACATGGTTTGTATCCTCGCTTTCCCGTTTGCATGTGAAAAATATTTTCAAGGCTTGAAAGAGAGTCTAAACCTGCACTTCAATTTCCTAGCATGTTTTGTTTGTATTGCATGCTTGTCTAGTTTCTGCTGAGCCTTGGCTCACGGTGTGGGATAAAATATTTTTAGGTACCGATCACACGCGCTGATTCGAGTTTGCTGGTTGGGAGCGAAAGAGTTTTTGTCTTCCTTTTGTCTTTTGTTACATGTATGTTGTAACATGTCTTTTGGGCATTGGTGCCGTGTAATGTTGTTGTTTGGCGTTTATATACAATGCATGTATGTTTATTTTGAGAGTATATTCTCGGGCTGGGTGTTGTGGTTGTTTGTTTATGGGTGTTTCACGTGGCCCGGAGTTTGGGACGTGATAACTTGGTATCAGAGCTCTGGGTTCGAATACCTAAGAGCCGTGGGAAGAGGTTGCATCATCGCATGAGATTGATTGCGTGTGCTTGACTGCACGTGTTTTGATGTTTTGATAACATGGATGTGATAGTATGCGGGTTGTACGTGAATGATGTGTATATGTGGGCATGGAGGTTGAATCTTAGGAGCGATAGTCCTGCCTTTGGGAGTCTAGGTTAACAAACTTGGGAGCCAAGTTAGAAACGCGTTTAGCTGACGTGATTTCTAGCAGGGAATTTGAGTAGGTTATCCAGATTGACGTGTCATTCTTATTGGTTCTCCTCGGAATGTGGGATTTTATTTAGCATGAACCTATGTGCTTATGTGTTAGCGTGCTTATGTGGTTTATGCTATGTGCTGCATCTCACGTTCTATCTTTTCATATTGACGCGATGTCGGCGAGGAGAGGGTGAGGCCGTGGTAGAGGCCGTGGCCGTAGCCGTGGCCGTGCTGTTGGCAAAGGGGATATTCCTATCCCTGATGCTGGGGATGCAAATGCTCCCCAAGGACCTGTTGACATGGTAGAGTTGTTGCGTGCGCTAGTGGGTTTCAATGGCCAGCTGGTTGAGACCTCTAGAGGTGAGGATGTTAGGGAGAGAGTGCCTGAGGTGAGGGCTACTATGGCGATGCGAGAGTTTAGGCGCATGGATCTGCCTACCTTTGCCGGAGATCCTAATCCTATTGTGGCAACTGAGTGGTTGGAATTGGTGGCGCAGATCCTCGACACACTATAGAATGTGGAGGATGTGTTGCAGGTTTCTTTTGCCACCTTGGTGAAAATATGCCAGGACTATTGCAGGAGTTACTTGGGCAGCTTTTACAGAAGTGTTTCTAGAGAAATACTTTCCAGCTTCGAGGAGAGATCTGTATAGGGAGGAGTTCTACACTCTTACCCAGGGGGTGATGGATGTCATGCAGTACGAGTCTAGGTTCACGTGCTTGTCCCGGTTTGCACCTGAGTTGGTGAGCACAGACGAGCTGCGTTCTATGAGGTTTGAGCGGGGTCTGAGACCGGCGATCAGATAGCGTGTGGTAGCGATGGAGATTTGTGTGTTCATGGAGCTGGTGGAGGCAGCAGCAAGGGTGGAGAACACCATGATTGAGATCCGAGCTTCTAGGGAGGCCAGGATACCGCAGGGCGGAGCAGAGGCGTAGACAGCTAGGCGTTCCAGCAAGAGACAGAGGTCCTCTGGTCTTAGTTTTCATCCATCTAGATCACAGCAGTTCTCTGCACCATCACCATCAGTGGCTTCGTCAGGGAGGCTAGAGGAGAGGGAGGTCAGATGCTGTCGATGTGGATAGTCGGGGCATTGTGTACCAGATTGTCGGCAGCCGAGGCAGTCTCGAGACCCTCAGTTGAGGCAGGCTCATAGTTCCATACAGGATCAGTCGCAGGGGACGAAGTTGACGGTTTGTTACAGATGTGGTCAGACCGGACACATCCGCAGGACTTGTCCCCAGAGGGAGGATGCTCCGAGCATGGCTGGTACACCAGTGGATTCGTATGCGCAGAGTCGATAGCAGCCTTTCGTAGTACAGACTTCCCGGATGGCAGGTGGGAGTCCATCAGTTCAGTTGGTGCGGCAGCCGACAGCGCCGAGTTATGGAGGGCAGGATAGAGTGGGATTGCCCCGAGTGTATTCTCTTACAGGTCGGGGTTCTTCGAGGGCACCGGTCGTACCGGAGGATGTTGATATGCCTTCAGCGAGCAGAGGTACTTTCTGAGTTTGCAAGCTTTGTGCCAGTTTTTTATTACATCTGTTTGGGGTTGGTTATAGATCCCGTAGATGGTGTGCTGTGTTGAGGCAGTGGTTGGTGAGGTTGTAAGGTTGGGAGTGTTGTAGAACCCGAGTCCTTGAGATAGTTGGCCATTGTTTAGGATGCCTGACCTTGTTTTACTATATCCTAGGAATGGTTTGGCTGACCATCTCGTGTGCCTGTGTCGGTTGCGATCGACGATTTGTCATTTTGACCTTGAGTTGAATTTCGAGGGTAAAATTCCTTTAAGGGGGGTAGAGTTGTGAGACCCTGGCCCGTTTTCTTTTTCGGCGTTTTCGGACGCGTGTTTTGTGTTTTCGTTTGAGCATGTTTTATTGCTTTTGATGCATGATCGGGCTTAGATATGCATGCGGGGTAGGTTCCCGGGGTCGTGGGCCGTTGTGGCGCGAATTTCAAAAAAATTTCAAAAAAAAATATTTTGGAGACCTATAAATTTTTGGAGTTAGATATTTTCATAAAGATATTTTTCAAAACTTAACTATTAAGTTTCTCATTTTCTCTCTGCCTTCTCTCTAAGTTCTCGGGGACCCGAGGCTTAGTTTTCAACGATCCAACAGCGGATCCTTGCTTTTGGCGTCGTGGGCAACACAATCATCCGGTCAGAATTTGATTCTGACGAAGCTCGATTTTGCACGTGGTTCGAGGTGTGAAATTTTGAACTCACCGAGGTAGGATTCTAGACCTGTATGTGTTATAAGGGTGCCATGGGTAATCGGGTGTCTTTTTACTAGTCGGATTATTGTAGATCTTATTTTCTATAAAGTTAGATTTTTGGGTTAAAAATTGGGTTTTTGTCGATTTCTGTGGATGAAATCGGGTGTCGGGAGTTTCTTTTGAGGTCTTGGTGTTAGGTCTAAGTGTGTGGATGTTCACGGGTGCTGATTTCTAGTTTGGAGGCTTCGATTTGAGGTTTGGAGGGTTAAACCCGTAGCTTAAAAACGGTTTCTGGGTGAGTTTAGTCGACCGAACCTATAGGTTCGTCGACTGGATCATCGTTTTGGGGTTCGGTCGACCGAACCTTTGGGTTCAGTCGACTGGATCATTGTTTTGGGGTTCAGTCGATCGAACCTATGGGTTCAGTTGACTGAACCGTGTATTGAGGCATTTTTGGCTTTTCTAGTGTGGTCTTCGGTCGACTGAGGGCTTGGTTCGGTCGACTGAAGTGCTGGGCTGTGTTTTGGTGGTTCTGTGGTTGGGTTTTGGTTTTCGATTGGTGTCCTATGGTATTCAATTGATTGATTTATGGGAATTAATCGATTCAAATACCCGTGGATTCCTTTTGGGGTTTGGTTAATGGCGTTGTGGTTTCGGGGGTTTTGTGGTGGCCCCGGGTGTTTATACGATGTCGTTCTCGGGTGTGACGTGCATGGTTGGTTTAAGGTTTGTGGCACGGTTGTGTGAGTGCTGGTTATATGTGCGACGTGTGGGTTCGTGGTTTGGTTAAAGGTGGGGTCTGGTGAGAATCGTCCGGGGAAGGTTTCAGGTGTTGGCCTTCAGGTTAAGTTTTGGTTGTCCCTGTGTGTGGACTGGTCCCAATTTGTGGACAGGTCGTTCGGGTATCGAATGATGGGTGTGTGGCTTGTGATGTCTAGTCGGGTTATGTGGCTATGCACGTTTATAACTGTTTCTTTATGTATGGATTACATGGCATGATATCTTATGTGTATTGTGGCTGCATGCTGTAAGACTCAGAGTTTTAATAGGCATGGATGTGATGGATCTGTGGAGCACATGCATGTGGTGTATGTGGTACGTTATATGCCTTTAAGTCCTGGTTAGGTTATGCATAGGTGTGTTCGGTGTTATCCCGTAATTGCAGTATTATCTTGTTGTATGTGTTCGGTGTTATCCCATTAATTTCAGTTTTATCCTGTAATATGCAGTCTTATCCCGTGGTTTACGGTTTTATCCCGTGGTATAATCCGTGGTCGGCCGTTCCATCCTGTGGTTTACGGTAAAGTATGTGGTTTTATCCCGTGGTTTGGTTTGCGGTTTTACCCCGTGGTTGGTCTATGGTCTTATCCCATATTATACGATTTTATCCCGGTAATGTATGTTTATGTACGGGTTTTTATCTCAGTGTTAGGACTGTGGTTGCGGCATGTGAGGGCCGATTGTATGTATCATGAATTGTATGTTTTGCATTGTGGGACGGATAGACCAATTTTTAAATTGTTTTTAAGAGTCGTGTGAATCGCGATCTAAAAACTGTTTTCCAACCGTTTTCAGGACTCCTGTGAGTGAGTCAAAAACATGGTTTGTATCCTCGTTTTTTCGTTTTCATGTGAACAATATTTTCAAGGCTTGAAAGAGAGTCTAGACCTGCACTTCGATTTCCTAGCATGTTTTGTTTATATTGCATGCTTGTCTAGTTTCTGCTGAGCCTTGGCTCACGGTGTGGGATAAAATATTTTCAAGTACCGATCACGCGCTCTGATTCAGGTTTGCTGGTTGGGAGCGAAAGAGTTTTTGTCTTCCTTTTGTCTTTTGTTACATGTATGTTGTAACATGTCTTTTGGGTGTTGGAGCCGTGTAATGTTGCCGTTTGGCGTTTATGTACAATGCATGTATGTTTATTTTGAGAGTATATTCTCGGGCTGGGTGTTGTGGTTGTTTGTTTATGGGTGTTTCACGTGGCCTGGAGTTTGGGGCGTGACATAGCTGCACTCTTTCGCAGGTGTGGTAAAAGAGTTCATGCGTACCGCTTGACTATTTCTTGCACCACACCAGGCATGGGAGGTATATACTCGACTCTATTCAGAAGGTACCCTGATCATTAACCAAAACTGGGCTTTTCTGTATATAATTGCTTAGAGCCCACCATTAGGTATTGACTCAGTAGGATTATTTGTTTTATTCAATTGTATATTTTTCTTGTGTTTGTGTAGGACCTTTGTTTGTTTGGATTAAGATAGTCTCTTTCCCGGGTTCTGACCTGGATCTTCTTCTGGTGTTCCTTTGTTTTAAAATAGTTTTCCTCTCGGGTCGTTGCCCAATTTTTGATCTGTTGGTCTAGAATCTCAGGTTTTGCCCCGTTTGTTGGCTTATGCCTCGTTGTTGGTTTAGGATAGTTTTCTCCCTCTTGGATTTTTCATTAATTGTTGCTTTTATACCCTTAGGGCCATTTAGGCTCGTCTTTTCGAACCCTCGTTCAGGTTCTTATTTTGAGATCTCGTTTGGCTTAAAGTTATTTTCTTGCCAGAGTACTGCCCACTTTTCCTTTAGAATCTTAGGGTAAATCGGTCTCATTTGGCTTAGAGCTATTTTCTTATCGGAGCACTGCTTGTTGTTCCTTTAGAATCTTAAGGTAAACCTTCTTTTTGGAGTTTTATTGGGCTCTCGCTTGATTTTTGTGTTAGTTCTTAGGTGTTGGGGTTTCTAGTCGTTATGCTGCCAGTATGGGCCTAACAGGGGCATGCTTATGTTTCGGTGGTTATATTTGCTTGTGGTCAGCTATTTTTGGTGTTTAAAGTGTTTGCTACCTATTAATAGAGTTCTTTTTGAGAATTATCCGATACCAGTGATTCTATTTTTTCAATTCAAGTTTTGCTTGGAGTTTAGATCATTGAATCAGAAGGTTCGCATCCAATGCGTATTTAGGCTCAGTCAGAAACTAGAAGGCTTTACAGAGTTCCAGAACAGATCACAGAACAGTTTGAGATGGCCAAGAACAAGCTTAATCTCATAGCCTTAATGAGGATAATTACTGATATATAGAGAGCCAACAAGCAGCAGACCCAGGCTCAAGTGTAATGTTAGGCACAGATCTGGGCAATTTAAGCCCGTTTACCAGTACTAAATAAACAACATGACAACCCAAATGGTAATGAGGAAGACTTTTGGGATGACAATCAAGTTCTCGATGCACCACAAGTTATTCTGCTACCACCACGTACCCTTCGTCAGGTGATAGTTGAGGAAGAAAACACTGCTTAGTCCAGAGAGTGTGCATTAGCTCAGAAGATCAACCGGATGGAAAAGGTCTTTAGAAAGGCAAAAGGGATTAAAGAATACATGCTAAATGTGATGGGACTTTGTTTGTTTTTAAATGCCATACTGTCGGATAAGTTTAAAATGCCTGATATGAAAATATTCGATGGAACCGAAGATCCCAGAATTCATAGGAACTGATGACCAGCTGAAGGCCCAGCTCTTTCACCGATCTCTTTCTAGGACAGCCCAAAAATAGTTCATCTCCCTCGATGTAGCAAAGGCCAAAACATGGGAGGACATAGCTACAGCATTTGTCAACCAATACAGTTATAATGTCCATCTAGATGTGATTACTAGGGAGCTTGAAACGACCTGCCAAGAGAGTCGGGAATCATTCATAGATTTCCAAACACGTTAGAGAGGAAAGGCGGCTAAGATGACCAGCCGGCCAACTGAAAAAGAGCAAGTTAGAATCGTGGTAAAGAACCTACAGTCTCTGCTGAAGCTGTATTTGATTACACAACCACTGCCCACCTTTGAGCAATTGTTTGGTGTAGGTATTCAGATTGAAAATGCTATTCAGGCTGGTGATATTGAGAAATAAGAGACAAATCAAAAATTGAGAAGAGCATACCCTGCAAACAACCAGAATTAACCCACCCTTACTACCAACTTCATCTCTCGTTCAAACGAGGTTAATTTGCTAAACCCCCATTCTGGATAATTAAATCTCTCATCTTTCACTCCGCAACCAAGTAATAGCCAGTAGTCTCAACAGAAACCGATGAGAGTTTTTACTCCCCTTAACATACCATTATCCATAGCTCTTAATTGACTTGTCAAGAAGGGGCTAATCAAGCTTTTGGACTCAATGCCGGTACCGGATCCCCTATCACAAAGATGCAACTCTTCCCAGTATTGTGCCTTTCACCAAGGCCATGGACATTTAACCGACAAGTGTATGAGGTTGCGCCACGAGATTTAGGATCTTATCGACAACAAGGTCATTCCACCACCGTCCACTGCTCAAAAATCAAATGTTACAACTAATCAACTGCCAAACCATGCTAGGCAAGGGGCTAAATTTTATCCAACAAAGGTAGTCAGATGATCCCAACCGTCATATTTGTTTAGCACGCCTCCCGCGCCCACGTATTTCAATTGAGGAAGATTAGTCTTGTTCCCTAATTATGGCTAGGAATACTTATACTTATACTCTTAATCTCAAAATAATTATTATGTACGTATATTTAATATTTATTGTTTTGATTCATTACAGGGTGTAATCTTTTATGGGTCAATAGTCCCTATGAGTTGGATAACGGTATTAATTATATGGTGAATATTAATTATTGACGAAATCCACATTCCAATTGTTCGGGATTGACGATTCGGGATTGACAATACCCCCTTAAGGAAGCTTATAAGTTTTGACTGGGTCAAACCCTACAGGTGAATTTAATTATTAGGTAGTCAAATAAGTTAAGCGAAAGGGCTTAAAAAATTTTAAAGATGCCGATTAAATTAAATTATCAGTAATTAAATTTAATTGGCGGGTATTGAGAATCTTAATGTGGAGAGATGAGTTAAGCATTTAATAACAAGCGCTCAATTCAATTGGTCTTGAGATTATAGGTAGAAGTGCAGTAACAGTTCTTTAGTGGTATGAACTGTAATTTAGTATTTTATGAAAAATACAGATACCACTGTAAGGTTTTTATAATTACAAAAATCATTGAGAGGTTTACATAGTTGTAAAAACTGCTAGAAAGGTATCTGGGTTACACTAGAAGTCTATATCATAATTACTCCACAGATCCCTGCTATAGCCTATAAATATGCAGGTAGGCTGAACCAAATTCATAAGTTATCTTTCAACACTAAGGTTGTTTAGGTTTTGTCGGTACCAATTCTTGAAGGATCATAGTCCACACTACGTTTGGAAATCACATCAGAAATATAATAAAAGGTCTATTCGAAACTTTAACTCGGAGAATCAAAGTTCCTAGTTGAAGAAACAACCGAAAGGTATTCATCTAAATTAATTGTGGTGGCACGGGTTTCATTTTGATCGTTCAACATCAAAAAGTTTTAATTTAGATTCTGTTTCGGCGATTACCCATCTAGTTTTTATTTTTAAAAAAATCGTATTCAAATCAATGATCTTGGCAATTTGCCTCCAACAATTGGTATCAGAGCCATTTTGATTATGTTTACATTTAATTGAGGGGCTGGATAGATTTATAACTGTGCTAACTTTGTTTTGCTAGCGTTTTAATCTCAATTTTATGATCGTCATTATATTCATGTTTAATTGAATATGTGGATGATGATTATTATTTAATTTTTAATCACGAGAGTTGATCGTGATAGTTTTAGGATTTTTAGATCAATTGTGAGCCTCCGAGACATAAGTTTTTAATGTAAAAACTTTTATTTATTTTCAAATATTATTTAGAATATTTAAGAACATGTTTAAATATCCAAAAATACAAAGAACAAGCGGCGGCATAACCGGCACCGACGGTGGTTTCAGGTGGTTTGGGCCATAGATCGCAATGGTTTTTCATGCTTTTGCAACGGATTTTTCAGTAAGTTTCTACAGGTTTTATGCATTAAAAATCTGCAGCAAAACAGTCCTAAAATGCAACAAAAATAGGCTAGAAAAATTTCCATCGGCGGTGGCGAAAGCCGTTGTTTCTAGGACTATTTTTGGCCAGTTTTTGCAATGGATTTCGGGCAGGTTTTGAGTAGTTTTTTGCGCAAAAAATAGCAATAAAACTGGGCTGGAAAACAGTCCAAAATAGTGGTAAAAAAGATGCAAAAAGTCACACAAAAAATCGGCACAAGCGACGGCGGTGGGTGGCGGCATCGGGATTATTTTGGGACTATTTTTCGAGCTTTTTCGGGACCGTTTTTTAGGTGTTTTTCAGGGAAACATGTGCTGTACATTAGTGCTAAAAATAGCAGGAAACCAAAGATGAAACAACCACATAATGAGGCAAAAAGCGGCGGTGACGGCGGCGCACTGCAGCTGCGGCGGTGGCAGCCTCTTCGAGGCTTTTCGATGGCTGTTTTTTGGGGTTTTTCGAGCAGTTTTTTCGACAGAAAAATAGTATATTACTAGAACTATTTTTCAAAAAATGTCAAAGTAGAAACGAGAGTCGGAGGAGGCGGCAGAAGTAGTAGCAAGCAGTGAGAGGTGGTGGCTGGCCAGCGATGGTGGTTCAGCTGTGGTGGTGGCTGGCTGTTTTTTTTTTGCTGATAAGGCTGGGGTAGGTGTTGTATTTGTATAACACTGAAACTTGATGAATCCTGATACGACTTGAATGCCGGAAGTTGATTTAATAAGGATTGAAAGATTACAAGTTAACCTTTGAACAAGAGAGACTGAAACTCAAAAGAGTTTCTGTTTGATCATAAAATCGAGGTATATATATATATATATATATATATATATATATATATATATTTTATTACTTTTTATTTTATAATTATAATTATAAT
>JAUMHN010107420.1:0-24628 GCA_032360265.1 Heliamphora ciliata
TACGTGCTAGCATGCTTACGTGCGTTATGTGCTTATGTTAGAAATAACATGCCATAGGAAAGCTTATCCTATTATCTCCTCTATATAGAATTATGTCCATGCGGGGAGGACGGGGACGGGGTTGTGGCTGAGGTTGTGGCCGAGATCGTTCTTATGTTCAGGTTCCAGAGGAGGGAGACGTTCATGTCCCACAGGAACAACTGGACGGTGCTGACGTCATGCAGGAGATGCTTACCACTATGAGAGCGATGGCTGAGGCATCCAGGGCTGGAGTGAGGGCTCCTAAGCCAAGAGCCTCTATGGCTATGAGGGAATTTCGGCGGTTAGATCCTCTGACTTTTTCTGGGGAACCGGACCCCAAAGCTACTATTAGGTGGTTAGAAGTGAGCACAGCTATTTTCGATACTCTAGATATTGAAGAGGATGCTTTGCGCGTGAGATTGGCAGTCTTCCAACTGCGGGAAGATGCTAGGGAGTGGTGGAAGTTCACTAAGAGCACGGTGGTGACACGTGGGCTGCTTTCACGAGAGGGAGTTAGTAGGGCAGTGGAGATGCACAGTTCTAGAGGCTCTGGAGAAAGCGCCAGAGGTCGTCTGGACCTAGTTCTCATCTTGTCGGCTCGTATCAGCCGCAGTCATCCACACCTGCACCTTCAGTGGCCTCGACAGGAAGGCCAGAGTAGAGAGGGCTAATTTGTTATCAATGCGGACAGTCGGGGCATCGCTTAGTTGAGTGCCCACAGAAGGGCCAGGTATAGAGTTTAACGTCTGTCCAGTCATAGGCGAGAGATCCACCAGTATGCTTTGGGTGTGGTCAATCCGAGCACATTCGTAAGTTCTATCCTCGGGAAGGGAGTGTCCAGGGTGTGACCGGAGCGCCAACTACTCCATCTGCGCAGAGATGGAAGACTCATCAGCAATCTAGGGTCCAGACGTCTAGGTTTGCAGAGAGAGGTACTTCAACACAGTCTGTTAGGCAACCAATGACTCAGGGTTATGGTGGGCAGACCAGACCACCACAGGCCAGGGTTTATGTTCTTGCTGATCGCAGCGCTTCCAAAGCACTAGTTGCATCTAATGCTGCAGTTACTCCAACCATGATTAGAGTTACTCTTCTAGTCTTTAGATCATGGGCCATTGTTCTCATCGACACGGGAGCATCACATTCTTTTATCTCTTCTGCCTTTGCATCTGCATTGGGGTTACAGATAGATCCGTTGGGTAGTGCATTGAGCGTAGAGACCCCAGTTAGTGGGAATGTGATGTTGAGTAGAGTTTGTAGATCTTGTGAGTTAGGAGTCGCCGGTCGTTGTTTAGAGTTTGATTTTATCATTCTAGACATGATCACGCTTGATGTCATCCTAGGGATGGACTGGCTGACTACCTACCGTGCCTTTATAGATTGTGAACAACGGAGGGTGTCGATTTGTACGCCGGAGGGTGACTGCTTTTACTTTGTGGGTGATCGAGATGAGGGTTTGGTGCCTATGCCCGGTGCCGTTCGGGTTTGAGGGAACTTGGGTTTTCTCTTTTTTGCTCTCAGGTTGGATGAGATGGGTGAGGTTCAAGGAGAGCTACCCCCTGTGGTCAATGATTACCCAAATGTCTTTCCAGATGATCTGTTTGAATTACTACCGAGCCGAGATGTAGAGTTCTCTATTGATCTTATTCCAGGAGTGGCTTTTATCTATATGCCATCGTATCGCTTTGCACCTGCTGAGTTGCAAGAACTCAAGGTGCAGTTGTAGGAGTTGTTAGACAAGGGGTTTGTGCGGCCGAGTATGTCTCTGTGGGGAGCTCCAGTTCTTTTTACGAAGAAGAAGGATGGGTTTCTGAGACTGTGCATAGATTACAGGAAGCTGAATCAGGTGACGGTCAAGAACAAGTATCCTATGCCTAGGATTGATGACCTGTTTGATTAGCTAAAGGGATCGCGTTGCTTTTTGAATATTGACTTGAGGTCAGGTTATCACCAGCTGAGGATTAGAGACGAGGACATAGCAAAGACCGCCTTTTAGACTCGTTATGGTCACTACGAGTTTCTAATCATGCCGTTCGGTTTGATGAACGCCACTGCGACATTTATGGGTTTAATGAACCGTATCTTGCATCCTTATCTGGACAGTTTTGTGGTCGTGTTCGTGGATGACATTTTGATTTATTCACCCACTAGGGAGATGCATGAGGAGCATCTGCATTTTGTCTTGTAGCTTCTAAGAGAACATCGCTTGTATGCGAAGTTCGAGAAGTGCGAGTTTTGAATGTTAGATGTGAGATTCCTTTGACACGTGGTGTCGAAGGATGGAGTATCAGTGGACTCGTCGAAGATTGATGCTGTGATGGATTGGCAGCGACCGAAGAATGTCTTCGAGATTCGCAGTTTCCTCAGTTTGGCAGGTTATTATCAGCAGTTCGTCAAGGACTTTTCCAGGTTGGCAGCACCTATGACGTGTCTGACGCCGAAAGGAGTTATGTTCGTGTGGAGCGAGTCCTGTAAGTCAGCTTTCTAGAAGCTGAAGAGAAGATTGACCAGTGCACCAGTGTTGATTATTCTAGAGCGAGGTTTGGGGTATACAGTGTATTGTGATGCATTACACGATGGTTTGGGCTGTTTATTGATGCAAGGAGGTAAGGTTGTAGCCTACGGCTCACGACAGTTGAAGACACACGAGAAGAACTACCCGACGCATGATCTGAAGTTGGTAGCCGTGGTCTTTGCCTTGAAGACATGGCAACATTATCTACATGGTGAGCAATTCGAGGTTTTCTCTGATCACAAGAGCTTAAAATACTTGTTTTCAGAGAAAGACTTGAATATTCGTCAACGACGATGGATGGAGTTATTAGGAGACTACGACTTTGATTTGCAGTACCACCAGGGAAGGGCAAATGTCGTAGCTGACGCGATCAGTAGGAGATCTCATGGTCCGTTAGCTTCTGTAGCTATATGAGAATGGGATATACTTGGAGATATTGGGGAGTTTGATCTATGTCTCGGGGAGACAGAGACATGTGCGACTTTATATTCAGTAGCTTCACAGCTCGCATTGGTTGCACACGTGTTGGAGGCTCAGCGAACCGATCCGGAGGCTCAGATAATATGGGATTGCATTGCCAGTGGGAAGGATACAGCAGGATGGGTGGTGGGTTCAGATCAGAGTTTGAGGTTGACAAGGTAACTATTTGTGCCAGAGTCGTGTCGTGCTGAGGTGCTACATGAGTTTCATCATTCACGTCTTGCAGTGCATCCAAGAGGCACGAAGATGTATCATGATTTGCGTCGTCAATTCTGGTGGACGGGAATGAAGAGAGATTTGATCCGGTTCGTTTTTCGAAGCCTTACTTGTCAGCAAGTAAAGGTGGAGCAGCAAAGACCGACAAAATTGTTACAACCGTTGCCTTTATCTAAGTGGAAGTGGGAGAATATCACGATGATTTTGTATTAGGACTTCCTCGATCGCTAGTGGGACATGATGCTATTTGGGTTGTAGTTGATAGATTGACGAAGTCTGCACATTTTCTTCCCATTCGAGTGAGGGATTCGGTGGACAGATTGGGTAGGTTGTATGTTCGAGAGATAGTCCGACTATACGGAGTATCGGTGACTATTGTTTCTGATCGAGACCAGCGCTTTACATCGCCCTTTTGGCAGAGTCCTCAGATGGCTTTGGGGACGAGTTTGACTTTCAACATAGCTATCCACTCACAGACCGATGGTCAGTCTGAGAGGACCATCCAGATTTTGAAGGACATGTTGAGAGTCTGTGTGCTTGATTTTCAGGGTTCTTGGGAGGATCATCTATCATTGGCAGAGTTTGTATACAACAACAGTTATCAGTTCAGTGTTGGGATGGCACCGTATGAGGCTCTGTATGGTAGGCCGTGTAGATCGCTGGCGTGTTAGATAGATGTGGGTGAGACCACTGTTTTGGGACCCGACCTAGTGCGGGAGACGACCGAGAAGATTGTAGTGATTCGTCAGCGTCTGGTGACAGCATAGCGCCGCCAGAAGAGTTATGCAGATCAAAGGAGGAGACCTTTGGAGTTTACAGTGGGAGATCATGTGTTTCTGAAGGTCTCGCCACGTAGAGGGATAATGAGATTTGGCCGTAGCGGGAAGCTATCACCGCGCTTTATTGGACCCTTCGAGATCCTGGAAAGGATTGGGGTGGTAGCATACTGTCTGTCCTTGCCACCTCAGTTAGCATCCGTGTACAACGTGTTTCACATTTCTATGCTTCAGAGGTATGAGCCTGATCCTTCACATGTTCTGGATTGGGCCGAGTTGCGAGTTGATGAGTATATCACGTATGAGGAGCGTCCTGTGAAGATTCTAGATACAAAGGAATAAGTGTTACGGGGGAGAACAATTTCTTACGTCAAAGTTCAGTGGCTTCATCACGGGGTTGAAGAAGCGACTTGGCAGTTTGAGTCTGGGGTTCGTGCTCGATACCCGAAGTTGTTTACCTTATGACCTTGTAGTGAATTTCGGGGTAAAAATTCCTTAAGGGGGGAGAGTTGTGAGACCCTGTATCGTTTCATTCTGATATATATGCATATTTGGTGTTTTTTTTTACACGCTTTAGCATTTTCGCTTTAATATGCTTATATGCGTTTTGATGCACGTTTTGGTTTAAATAAGCATGCGAGGTTGGTCCGGGGGGCTGCGGGGAGTAACGGTGCGAATTTTAAAAAAATTAAAAAAAATAATATTTTGGAGGCCTATAAATATCTAGAGTTAGATATTTTTAAAAGATATTTTTTAAAACTTAACAACTAAATTTCCTCCTTTTTCTCTCTGCCTTCTCTCTAACTTCTCAGGGGCTTGGGGCTTGATTTTTGACGGACCAACAGCCGATCCTTGTTATAGGCATCGTGCTCTACGCATTCATCCGAACGGAATTTTATTCTAACGAAACTCGATTTTACACGTGAATCGATGTGTCAAATTTTTAACTCACCGAGATAGAATTGTAGACTGTATAGATGTTTAAGGGTGCTATATGTAATCTTGTGTTGTTTTACCATTTAAAAATGCATGAAAGGTGATTTATGTTTTAAATCCGATTTTGGGTTAAAACCATTTTTCAGCGTTGTGGTTGGAGGAAATTGGGTGTTGGGTGTTTGTTGTGAGGTTTTGTGATAGTCTTGGACTCGGGTAAGCCCTTAGGTAACAAAACAGGTGGTTTTGAAGCTTAGATTGAGGCGAGGAGTCCAAAATTGTAGCTAAAAATTATTTTTTGGGCAAGGTCAGTCGATTGGACCCATGAGTTCAGTCGACTGGATCTTGAGTTTGGAAGGTCAGTTGACTGGACTCCTAGGGTCAGTGTACTGAGTGCCTCTGTTTCGAAATTTTGCCTTTTCTAGAGAGTTTTTCAGTCGACTGGGGGTTGGGTCCAGTCGTCTGAAGTGCTGGGTGTTTGCCTTGGCGTTTTGGTGGTTCTTTTGGAAAAAAAAGGTTGGGTTTCTTTTAGGAAAAGGTTCGATTTTTGTGAAAAACATATTTTTGGAGGTTTAGAGCTAACATTTGGGATTGAGACTCATCTTTGAAAATATTTTTGGTTTGATCTCCATGTTAATGGACAGATCTATATGTCTGTTTGATCTCCATGTTGATGGATGGATCTTTGTATAAATGTGAAAATATTTTGGATTTGTAAAATGATTCTCTAGATGCACCAGAATAGTGGGTATTTGGCACGAGTTGCCCTCGGTGGAAGTCCAGAAACGTGCGCAGAGTAGATACCTTTTGTTCCTTTGGGGTAGTTCCCGTAAAGAAGGTGGTTGGGTGCTTTATTCCCTCGGGTTGTTGAACCCATAAACTATGCTTTTACGTTGTGGTGGCTTCGTATAGAACTTGCATTTACCTAACCGGTCCCTACGATGTGTAGGGATTGGGTAAAGGGGCAGGAGTCTGTAGTTGCTACATCTGTCCCCTTGTGACGGAGTCGGTATATAAGATTCATTTTCTCTTTCCTCGATTGTGTGATCCGAGTGAAAAGCAACATTTTGGTTACTGCTTTTTTTTAGCTGTGAAAACGTTATTTACATTGTTGATATGCATGGTTTTGAGGTTGGAAATGTGGGGTTTTATGAATTAGAACCGTTTTGGAGGCTCGTGTTAGCCTGATGAAAAACATGTAGGTTTCGGGATAGAAAACCTTTTTGGGCTTTGTGGTTGAGTTAGCTCCCATCATATGATTGCATATCCTGCTTTACAGTTTTATAGTTTATTTTTATTGGGTTTCAGCTTACGGTGTGAGATTTTGCTATAAAACCATTTTCGGGTTTGGAGGTTGATGATCACGAGGAGCTGATCTAGTGGTGCCTGTGATGGTGGAAGACTTTACTAGTTTTTCTCTTTGTATGCCTGTTTGAAGGCACGTTTGTACACCTCTTGATAATATACTTATGCATGATATACAGGATGTTTACTGTTAATAGGAGATGCATGTTGGGTTTTCATTTGATTTCAACAGGTAGATTTGAATGTATGAAAACTTATTTTCATAAAACTAGTGTTTAGTGAATTTTCACGTGACCCCGGGTTTTGGGTCGTGACATCTCTTCTCACTTGCGGTTCACCATTGAGCACTACGTGGCAGCCACCATCGGCTACTCTTCAGTCCACACTTATAGGACCAGTTGCCACCCTTCTAGCTACAAGAAAAGTTTAAACTTCTAATCTGTTATCACGTCTGGCTGAAGACGTTAAACTTAGCCCTTCTAGGAAGGAACCCAGGTTTTTATTGCTTTCTTTAAGTGCTAAAAAAAATAAAAACTAAAAAAAAGAACAAAACAAAAGGTTGTGTCTTTTCATTTTCTTGTATATGTTAGTTCTTCTATACTTAAATATTTTGATATCTTTCTATTTGGAAGCATGGCACTAACATTTTTCTGGATAAGCGTTTTTCTCAAACTTTTCAAGTCAGGGGAGATCTTATACCCTTTATTTTTGCATTCTATGTTTGCTCTCATCCAATGAAGACCTTGGATAGTTCAAGTTGGGGGTAGGCACTTCACTTTATCAGTTTAGTTTCAGTTTTAGTTTTTTTTTTTTTAAAAATGTGTTTTTGATAAATTTAATTTGAAAGTATGAATCTTGTACCCCCGGATAAATTAAGATGTGTGATTTTTGTGTTGCTAAAATATTTATGAAAAATGGGCTATCGACTTGTACACTCAGCTTTGATGCACTGTACACTCATCTACTTATTTGATTTTCATGCTAATGAATATTGATAGTGAGATCAACTTGAGAAACAAAAAGTAAAGACTTAACCTTTAGTGAGCTTCTGAGACTATTAATTTTTTTTTTACAGATTTTTCTACATATACCCATATTATATTTTGTTTCAGCATGCATTAGTGGTTGATTAATCTCGTTATTTATTCATTTTGGCTAAGAGTTGAGAATATTATTATAAAGCTCATTTGAAATTTTCTAAAAATAAAGACCATGTAAAAGAACTATGTCAAACTTGGAAAAAGATTCTAGGTCATGTTTTTATATTTGAGCATGTTCGTATTTTTTCTATTCAATTGACCCTAGTCTCCCCCTTTTAAGCCTTTTACATGTAAACATTTTTCTTGTTCTCCTATGACATCTGAAAATGTCATGTGAATAGGTTAAGTGGCTATATGAGTACAATAACGTCTACAATAAAAAATGGTGAAAAAGTTTATAAGAAAAAAAAGAGAGAAAAGTATGAAAAAATGAAAAAAAAAAGAAAAAAAAATGACAATTGAGTCGTATAAAATAGCACTGATTAAGTGAATGACAAAATATAGAATTCTGTGTGATACAAAATCAAAAGTTGGTTTTGGGAATGGTGAATGGGAGCAATAATTGAAGAAAATGAAGAATTTAGTGATCTTTAGCAATTAACCTATTTTAGAACATTATATACACTCAATTTTAACCCGGATACACATTTTCTTACCTAACGCTACAACAAAAAATAAAAACCTATTTGATCCTAAGAATGACAAGGTTTAATGTGTGAAAATAATTGATTTAAAATGACGAATGAAGCACTTCGTATATTCTCAACAATTGGTATTCTAATCACGAGATTAAAAGTCATTTTTTTTTCAATTCATAATCTTTTCGTGTCAAAAGTATGTGAAATGTATTTGATTTTCTTAACATAAACTCTGCCGTATACCATGAATGTACATATATATAAACTTGTTTCTGAGTGTTTAATTGTCAGTGATATCAAGTGAGAATTGAAGTCGAAATATAGTTTTGACAAAGTTTAAACTTTAAATCTTCAGAAGCATGATACCGCGAGGCACGTAGCTGAGTCTTCACACATATTGAGTCCAGGTCTATGGGAAGTTGTTTGTAAAGAAAGAAGTAACCAAAAAATTATACAAATTGATTATTGGGGGTATGAAATTCACAATTTTAATTTAAGTTTTTCTAAATACACGTGGTTGATGTTTGTGGGTATCATCTCTAGAAACCGTTGCGAGACTATAACTCGTCCACTAGGGGTATCCTAGGGGGTTCAAAGGCTTATTGCACATGCTAAGTGTAATTAGGTATCCTACGAAAGTGAACTTTAGTTAGATTACTTTATTTGTCTTTTATTTTTGCTTTGTTCAAGGACTAGCAAAGCGTAAGTTGGAGGATGTGATCGGTACGTAAAAGTGTCGATCCTATTCCATAAAATAAACTATGTTAAGGCTCGAAAATATGTTTAATAAATTGTTTTGTAGTATTTTTGTCAACAGCATCGTCGGGAGTGGCTTATAGGAGAAAATGGTGTAAAAGGGACAAAATAGGAATTTTTGAAGAAGTTACGTTCGGATGGACGAATCCAGCATCTGAACGGAATTGGTCCAATAAGAATAACGTCTAAACGACGTCATGACGGAGAAGTTTCTGTGATAATTACGTCCTGACGAACGTCCGGACAAAATCAAGGCAGAAAGAATCGCGTCTAGATGGGAGCTACCAGCGTTCAGACGAAGCATAAAAGCGTCCGGACAGAACATCTGGCGTCCAAACGGTGCGTGCAGGAAGATTTACACCTGGAGACAGAAGCTATGGCGGAAAGATCACCTATAAATAGGTGGCTTGGGTTTATTAATAAAGAGATGTCAAACTTTTAGAAGACAACAGATCGAGGGAAGGTAGGAGGCGAATCTGGAAGGCTCAGGACGTATTAAGAAGTCGAAGACAGAGACTCGAGGCTTTACTCTTGTTCAACCTTTCATGCTTTCTAGTCGCAACATGAACGATTAAGCTTTTTCTATTTTTAAGTGAGGATGAATCCCTAGTCGGTATTCTTATAAATAGTTTAAACTTGTTTGTTTATTTTTTATTTTGGATTCAATTCGTTGTGTGATTTTAGATGTTGACGTTTTGATCAACTAGCTTTTAATTTGACTATCTAGTTCCATTTTTATTTTCTGTGATTGTAAAAACGAGATCATAAAACTGTTATATTTGTACTTCGATATTCAAATATGAGATACCATATACTTTGTTAGGACGAGTCGTGCTCCGGACGATCCGTACCACAAGCTTAGATAGAGTATGCCATGTTTGAATTCAAGCTTATCTTTTTGATAATTTTTATTGATCTTGTAATCGCGATAGGATTCGGTTGAATCGAATAAAAATAAGCTAGAGTTTGAATAAAACTAAAAATTGCTGGCTATGGAAGATTCTAACCCCTAAGAATCTCTTTTTTATTCGAATTCTAAATCTTTGACTTTCTTAGTTTTTTAGTTTAAATAAAATCATAAATCAAATCAAATTCTCTTTTCTTAAAGAAAATCATTAATAAAATATTTATAAATAAATTATAATTGCATTCAAATCACTGTAGACGATATCCGGACGTTAGTTACTATCCTACGGATTAGTAGTTAAAATAAAATTTCAAACAACTATTTTTGGTATGATACAACACGAATCACTTACCTAGCATTTATTAGTGTCTTCACTAAGTACGAATCCAACAAGAATCCAACCATCTCAACCTAATAGCATTAACTGTTAGTTTTCCTTTTCAAGCACTAAATTTTTTGGCCAGAGTTCACCAAAAACGCAATAGACAATAGGTAAAGAAAAATGTACATTATTTGTATAACTAATCAATCAATATAATTAATTCACTGATGGGCTCAAAGAGTAAGATTCTAACCTATCAGAGTTTATTGCTCGTGACCGGTCAAAGTCTCACCTTTTGTGTCTGTATATTGTTTAATTTGTGATTAATTATTTGTACATATAGCACAACTGATAAGTAAATTTGTAAGTATTTTAACGGTTGCATGATCAAAAAAAACTAGAAGACTAGGAAAAGAATAATGGAATGAGTGTAACTGTTGCACATTTATGAATTAAATAGTTATGGAGTTCAAAACTTGAAAATCTTAGGGAGAAATCTTTGAAAAGCAAGTGTTTGATAGATTTTTTTATTTTTAAAACTTACAAATTAAAAGGTAAAATTTAAAAAATTACAATTTAAGCACAAAGAAATTATTATATTTCACCCTATGTTTTTTTATCAGGACAATATGTTAAAATTTGACAAATCTTTCATTAATTTTGAAATCGAATAATTTGCCTAAAAAAGAAAAAAATGCCACAGTAAAGAGTTCGAAACTTCAAAATTTTGTAAGTTTTAAAATTGAGAATTTTTTGAAATATAAGCATTTGGTAATTGTTGAGTTTTAAAACTTACAAAATAATGTAAAATTAAAAATTTCACAATTTAAGCACAACAAAATTATTATATTTCACAATATGTTAAAAATGATAATTTTTTTCACAGTTTTGAAATATGTATTAAGTAAAATTTAATATGTATGTTTTGAAATTGAAGAACTAGTCTAAAATTAAAAAAACTGATAGATTTTATACTTTTTTTCCAATCAGTAAAATTTTATATTCCAAAAGAGTAGAAATTAATTAAATTTCTCTTTTATTTTTTTAAAAATTTGTAGAAGATTAAGATAGGGATCTACAACTCCTGTCCAAGTTCGCTGAAAAGTCAAAGGTGTACTCTACGTGTCCCTACACAAGAAATAAGTGAGATGTCCACCGGCGACTTTTACCCGTTGACCATCCGATGATGAAGTCAGACAGGGTTTAGAGAGAGGAAAACTTAAGAGAACAAATTGACAGAGTTTCTGCTTATCAATTAGAGTGTATACCTTTGCCTTCTGGCGTGTGAGCTATACATAGAAAAAATATACTTGGCCCGCTTTGGGGATTTGACCGGATTCAAGCAGGTCGAGTTGTCCTCTCTCACTTTGATTAAGACTCAGCTGTTAATCTGATGGTGACTTATCATTGCTCTCATCCATATTTTTCTGTAAGCTCCTTTTGTCATGTCAAGATATCTATCGGTACCCAGACCTAATTTGGGATAAGTCAACTCTCCCTGACATCCTAGCCCCAGGGGTGGCTCTACTGCCATTGATCTCTTATCATGAGCATCACCTCTTGATAAGTATATCATGGTCATTGATTACCATGTATCGAGCTTAAGCTCGATTTTTGAAGTCCCTCAGCGCATACTGCTCGGACGTGGATGTCGTGTCACGACCCAAACCCGGATTCGTGAGCTAAACCCAAAACATACCATATATAGCTCTATCCACAGGTGAGACCCCAAGGCATAAGAAGATATTATATATACCATTCAAAGGATTTAACAAAAGATCTGAGTTCCAAAATTACATTCCCAAGTTTACCACAAAGGTTTAGAGAAATATACATCAAGTATCAGTCATCATTTTTACAACCTCACTTCTATTTTTACATACAATCAACAAAAGAAATCACAGCTCCCACTCTTTGCTCTTTCCCAAGGCATCCATAGCTCTGCTATCACCTTGCTCGTCAGAACTTGAAATGTGTTTGACATAAATACATGAGCCGAAACTTGTAGGATAAAGATTAACTCATATTTAATGCATGATTTGTGAGGTGTGATGGGTGTAACCAAATGAAAATGTACATTTTTACCAAATTATTTCTTTTTACAAACACATACTCACGCACACCTAGATTTGTCTCCATTTGTTCATTTCTGTTTCATTTATCAATCTTTCATTTTCATTCCCAGTTCTCACAAAACTGTGTCACCTCTAATGAACCGATATCAGGTGCAGCTTATAGAAACTACTCCCTATTAATCCCAATAGGCTACGCGAAGTTATTGGGTAATAGATAGCCCTATAACTCACCACGACACAATACCACATTTTGGGGATTAACCCATGGGCATGCGGTCCCCATCTTGCACAAGTTTTCGGTCTTTCACCGCAAAGCCGCTAGCCTAACTTATTCCACATAAATTCATACGGTTCATTTTAGGTTAATTAGATTCAGTTTCACAACCCGGGAGTCCAACCCACAAATGGTTTCTCTCCCACTCATTACCATAGTACATTATTATAATTTCACGGCCGAATTACCATTACGACTTTCAGTATACAATTCCTCATTTCCCAACATTCATTATGCAATGTCTCATTTCGCCACTTTCGTTACACAGTTTCTCATAAATCATAGTGTTACCAATTTCTCATAGATCACAATGCTATCACATACCCATAACACAAAGTTAATATCAAGAGGATCACCTCAAATTAAAAGGAATACACCTATCATGTATACATATACATAAATCAATTTGAAACTCACGTCTAGTGTAAAGAAGACTCAATCAACAGGTCCAATTCATGCATCCCAACTCAATTTAGATATATCTATAAATGTGCCACAAGCTCAAGGGACTAGGAATTTAGTAAAAAGGGCCAATATGAATGAAAATATATTTTTCCAAAACATTTGGCTAAAAACGAGTGAAAAATGATTTTGAAATTTTGACATACCCTCACTATTTTGATCATAACTTTTTCTATAAAATGAATTTTTTTGTGAGTAGTCTTGTTGGAAAGAGGACTTCCGGAGCTTCGATTTGAGTACAAGAACGACCTAATTCGGAGTCTGAATGAGGGAGATATGATTGAACAAAGTTGGCCCTGTGTAGTCAGTCCGCTCGAGCGGACGTTGGGCGCTCGAGCGCCCAACCTTCTGCCATGTGAGCGCTCGAGCAGACAGGGATCCACTCGAGCGTGCTGGCACCAGAGAGAAACCCAGATTTGCCCCTATTTTGAGCTTCAAACCTCCAAACACATAAACCTTATCAAAAATGCCTCAAACCTTTAATTTTAAACCAAAAACACTAGATTCAAGCCTCAAAATTCCTTTTTGATATCTCGAATCATCAAAATAATGGGTAATCACCTCTCAAAAATCTCCATTTTATGAAGATCAACTCAACCCACACACAAACCCACCAATATGTTAATTTAACATGCAATTGACTCAATTTCTACTCATATACACAAAATATCAACTCAAATCTACGCAAGACATGTGAGATAATCTAAATCTTACCTCGGATTTGCTCGAAAGCTTGTGATTTTTTCAAATATCCCTCCTAGGGTTAGGATTTTGGATTTCCTTGCTCTCCCAAAGCTTTATCTTCAATCTCCTTGCTCCAAAGCTTGATCTTCACCTTGCTCACCCTTGATCATGCCTTGATCTTCAAGATTTGAGAATAGTAGGTTTGGGTTTCTTGAGGTGGAGGAAATTCTCCCTCAAGGAGAGGAAATGAAGAGGGAGAAAGAAAAGATGAAGAATGGCCTTTGGTCTTTCTCACGTGACACACATGCGTATATATATATTGTTTATTTATTTTTCTCAAATTTTCTCCAAGACTCGCGAACGTTCTAACTGATTCTCGCTAGCCCGCTCGAACGTTCTAACTTTTGTCATACCACAATATTTAATTAAAACGAAGATTAATAAAATAAACACGTATGGGGTTGTCACATGTCGAACACTTTCTTCTCTGGGCCTCGGCTAAAAGTTCATCCACAGAGTTCGCGTTAGATATTATAATCGGGGGTCGACCTCACCTGCCCTGAGCTCCTAAAAGCTTAGTGGCCTTTGCTCTGATGCTCAGCCCTTTGCACCGAGATGTAGTGCCACGGCCAGGTGACCTGCGCATTGTATGACATTCTACGTGGACACTAGGTAGCTTTGTTCGGAATTTGACCTCCCTCAAAATTCATATTCAATATGGGCTTTGTTTCATAGATCTCAGTGAATACGTCCCAAAAATACAATTAGTTTGGGTTTTTATTATAAAAAAAGTGGATATTAAAAGTTATACAATTCTCTAATTTTAAATAAACTAACTTGCCACGTTAGTGTTAAAGACGCGTATTAAATGCTCAAGTTAAGCAAAAGTTTGTGTTTAAAGACTATATGCATGGAATAATAAAATATAATGAGACTATAATTTTTTTAAAAAAATTAAAATTATTCTTTGTAAAATTATTATATTTAAGACCTACCTAGAGTTTGGGAGGTATACTCAAACTTTTGAATTGTTTTTTTTTTTACAAAAAGCCAACTCTGCTAACATTGGCCCATTTGGGTTATTTTGATTTTTCCAAAACCCGAATTCTTGGGGCATTTATAAATTTTCCTATGAGATTAGGGTTTTTGGTGTGAGTGAGTTATAGTAAGGTAGGCTGTAAATCGAAAATTGTTTTATTGAAGAATTCAACTTTAATCTTAGTGGGGCCGAAGAACGTGTTATTTTATCCGCTATGGTCTCCCAACCTATGTTGATACATCGTGTCATAGAGGCACACCAATTTGATGAAAAGGCATAAATGTATAGAGAACATGTCACCAACAAGAAAAATGCCAAAGGATGGACCAATTTACTGAACCAAGGCTTGAGGTTTAGGGAAAGACTATTTGTACCTGAAGGTTATCGTGAAGAAGTACTATGAGATTTTCACCATTCTCGACTCGCAGTGCATCCGGAAACTACAAAGATGTATCATGATCTTTGACGACAATTTTGGTGGAAAGGTATGAAGAAGGATGTGGCTTTGTTTATCGCTAAGTGTCTCATATGTCAACAAGTAAAAGCAGAACATCAACGGCCTGCGGGAATGCTTCAACCATTACCAGTTTCAAAATGGAAGTGGGAACACATGACGACGGACTTTGTTTCAGGCCTTCCTCGATCACCGAAGGAACGCGATGCGATTTGGGTCATCGTGGATCGATTGACAAAATCTGCACATTTTCTCCCAATACGTACAGCCGACTCGGTGGATAAGTTAGGAAGACTCTATGTTCAGGAGATTGTGCGATTGCATGGCATACCAATATCGATAGTATTGGATAGAGACCCTCGATTTACCACGCGATTTTAGTAGAGCTTGCAGACAGCTTTGGGGACCAATTTACTCTTTAGTACCGCATTCCACCCTCAAACCGATGGACAGTTCAAGCGTACGATTCAAATTTTGGAAGATATGTTACAAGCATGTGTGTTGGATTTTGGCGATTCTACCGCTAGTTGTGTTCGTACACAACAACAGTTACCAAGCAAGTATTGAGATGGCCCCATACAAAACCTTGTATGGAAGACCTTGTAGATCCCCATTGTGTTGGACCAAGTTGGGGAAGCCTCACTATTAGGTCCCGAATTGGTGAAGGAAACAACCGAGAAGATTACCACAATTCGAAGGTGTTTGATCACGACTCAGAGTCGCCAGAAAAGTTATGCCGATAGACGGAGGCGACCATTATCGTTTGAAGTGGGAGATTTTGTATTTCTAAAGGTATCATCGAAGAAAGGCTTTGTAAGGTTTGGCAAAGGTGGAAAGTTGTCACCACGGTTTATAGGACCTTTTGAGATACTTGAACAGATTGGGGAAGTAGCGTATCGACTGGCTTCGCCACTGCTGCTTTCATCTGTACACGATGTTTTTAATGTGTCGATGTTATGAAAATGTAAACCTGACCCCTCACACATGATAGAATGGTCAGAGTTGAGACTACGAGAAGATGTTTCTTACAAAGAACCACTGGTGAAGATTCTAGATAACCAGTAACAAGTTTTATGAGGCAAGACTTTATCCTATGTAAAGGTGTTATGGCGACATTATGGTGTGGAAGAAGCGACTTGGGAGAGAGAGTCAGATATTTGGTCCAAATATCCTGAGCTTTTTGAGTTTTAAGGAGGATCGAATTTCAGGGACGAAATTCCTAAGGGGAGAATGTCACGCCCCAAACTCCGAGTCACGTGAAACACACACAAACTACCAAACATAACACCCAACTCGAGAATACACTTTCAATATAAAACATATATGCTTTGTATATAACCGCCAAAAGGCTTACATTGCATGGTTCCAATATCAAAAAAACATGTAAAGATACATGATATAGAAAGAACCAAAAAGGAAGACTATAGATCTTTCGCCTCTCTAGCAACCCCGGATCAACCTACGTGATCGGTACCTGAAAAATATTTCAAATCTCACACCATGAGCCAAAGCTCAGCACAAACTAGACAAGCATGCAATATAAGCTAAACATGCTAGGAAAACAAGGTGCAACTTTCGACTCTCTTTCAAGTCTTAAAAACAATTTTCACATGCAAACGGGAAAGTAAGGATAAGAACCATTGTGGACTCACAAGAGCCTTGAAAATGGTTTGAATACAATGTTTATACCACGACTCACACGGGTCGTAAAAATAATTTGAAATTAGTTTTATCTGTCCCATAACGCATTTCATACAAGCCATGTATCTTCTCGAACTTTCACCGAGGGACCGCAGTCCCCGTCTAATGCAACACAGATACATATAACCAGCCCTCACAAGCTACAACAACAGCCCTAATACTAAGATAAAGATCCGAACTCAAACATACATTCCTAGGATAAAACCTTATCCTACAGGGTAAAATTGCATACCACGGGGTAAAACCGCACACCACGGGATAATACCGCATATCACGAGATAAAACCGCACACCACGGGATAATACCACATACAATGGGATAAGTCCGCAAACCACCGGGTAAAATCGTATCTTACGGGATAACACTGACTACTATGGGATAACACCAAACACATATGCATAAATAAACCAGAGTTTAATGCATAAGACCAAACCACATGCACCACATGCATGCCCTTCACAGATCCAACACATGCCTAATAAAACTCAAAGTTTTAAAGCATGCAACCACGTTACACGTAACGACTTCGAAACCCATCATCCACTCACCTGGATGATCCGTCCACTCACTGGGACAACCAACAAAGAAGAGAACCAAAACCTAACTCCGAGGCCAACACCTGAACCTCCCACAGAATGGTTCTCACTAGAAACCACCTTTAAAATAAACAACGGACCCACACGCGTCCAACACAACCCCACGACGCCACACGTGCCCAACACAACCCCACTCAACGGTGCACCAACCACCACGCACACAACCTTGCCCCAACCATCCGCATCTAACCATGCCCATCACCCCTAAGGACGACATCTAAACAAACACCCGAGGCCACGACTCGAACCCCGAAGCCACCATACAACCAACTAAACCCCAAAAAGAATCCAATAGTATTTCAGTCGACTAATGCCATATATTAATCAACCGAATACCATTGAACACCAATTGGAAACCAAGACCCAACCACAAAACAACAAACAAACTGCCTAGAACCTCAGTCGACTGACCCTCAGCCCCCAGTCGACTGAAAACACACTAGAAAGCCAAAAATCCAAAACAGAAGCAAGTTAGTCGACTGACCTCCTAGGTCCAGTCGACTGACCTCCCTGAACCAAGATCTAGTCGACTGATCTCATCGATCCAGTCGACTGACCCACGGTAGAAACTATTTTTGAGCTACGGTTTTAACCCTCCAAACCTAGAATCAACGCCTCCAAACTTCCATCCAACAGGGCTAGCCTTAGAAGAGGGGACCTATCAAATGTTTTTAGTGTGCTCAAGAGGGACACGTTAGATATGGATGTTCGTAAGGAAGAGCTAGCGGAGAAACATCTACCACACAACCTTCTCAGCGGCAGACATACAACCAACCAATTCGACAGACCAGGGCGCAGGTGTTTCGAACTCCTGGGGAAGCAACTTCAGCACAATCTGTATGTCAACCTATGGGTAGAGGACGGGCACATACATTTGGAGTCTAGGGAAGGGGGAAGGGTCTATGCCATAGCAGAAACTGGTGCTTCGTCAAATCCTAAGATACGCGAGACTACTACCAATACCCCAGTGATACGAGGTACTTTGTTAGTTTTCATCTTTTGGGCTCGTGTGTTATTTGATACTGGTGCATCATGTTTATTTATCTCTTCTTCATTCGTATCTGCTTTGGGTTTACCTGTTAAGACGTCAGGCATTGTTGTAAATATCGAAACACCCATCGGTGACAATACAACGTTAAGGTATGTATGTAAAGGGTGCGAAGTAGTGATAGTCGATCGTCATCTTGTGTTCGAGTTTATTGTGCTGAAGATGTTGGGGTTTGATATCATTCTTGGAATGGACTGGTTGACTATGTTTCGTGCATTTATTAACTATGATCAATGACGAATTTTCTTATATACTCCAGAAGGAGATTCTTTCTTTTACGTGGGGGATAAAGATGATAAGATGACACCTCAACTCGATAACGTGAACCATTCAACAAATGTGCATACAATTATTTCCACCCTTTTAACTAAGGATGATCCTTTTGTACGAGGAGAGCTTCCAACAGTAGTGAGTGAGTTTCGTGACGTGTTTCCTGAAGAATTGTTCGAACTACTGCCACATAGAGAAGTTGAATTTTCAATTGAGCTTATCCCAGGGATTATTTCAATATCGGTGCCATCTTATTGTTTCGTTTCAGTAGAGTTGAGAGAACTGCAGATTCAGTTGCAAGACTTGTTGGACAAGGGCTTCATTCACCCTAGTGTCTCGCCATGGGGAGCACTGGCATTGTTTGCTAAAAAGAAAGACGGCTCGTTGCGATTATGTATTGATTATCGAAAGTTGAATCAAGTTACGGTGAAGAATAATTATTCGATGCCCATAATTGATGATTTATTCGACCAATTAAAGGGTTCTGCGTGTTTTATGAAGATTGATTTGAGATCAGGTTATTATCAACCAAGGGTCCAGGAGAATGACATACCCAAGATCGCATTTCGTACTCGTTACGGACACTACGAATTTTTAGTGATGCCCATTGGTTTAACGAATGCCCCCGCAACTTTCATGGATTTGAGGAATCGAATTTTTCGGCCTTGCCTGGATTAGTTTGTAGTAGTTTTTGTTGATGACATTTTGATTTATTCTCCAACCCGATAAATCCATGAGGAGTATTTACGTGTGGCGCTTCAACTTTTAAGAAAATATAAGCTTTATGCTAAGTATGAGAAATGTGAATTTTGGTTACCCGAAGTAAGATTTTTAGGACATATTGTGTCGAAGGAATGAGTAACTATTGATCCATCTAAAGTAGAGGCCGTCCAAGACTAGAAGAGACCACAAAGTGTATTTGATATCAGAAGTTTCTTAGGCTTGGCAGGGTATTATCGTCGTTTTGTAAAAGATTTCTCTCGTTTAGCGTCACCTTTGACTCGACTCACTCGAAAAGGAGTTAAATTCACGTGGAATGATGCTTGTGAATATGCTTTCCAAGAATTAAAGAATCGATTGACTAGTGCACCGATACTGATTATACCTGAGAGGGGTCTTGGTTATGAAGTATATTGGGACGCATCTCATGAAGGGTTAGGGTGTGTTCTGATGCAGCAGGGCAAGATCGTGGCGTATGGATTGAGGCAATTGAAGACGAATGAAAGGAACTACCCAATACATGATTTGGAATTAGCAGCAGTTGTTTTTACATTAAAGATGTGGAGGCATTAACTTTATGGAGAACGATTTGAAGTTTTCTCCGACCATAAGAGTCTCAAATACCTATTCTCGTAGAAAGAATTAAATTTGAGACAGAGAAGATGGATGGAATACTTGGGCGACTATGATTTTAGTTTGCAATATCACCCGGACAAGGCGACCGTTGTCGCAGATGCCCTCAGTCAAAAGTCCTTGAAGTCTTTAGTTTAGATCGCGATACGGGAATGGAAAATGTTCGAAGAGGTGGGAGAATTCAACTTTAATCTTAGTGGGGCCGAAGATTGTGTTACTTTTTCCGCTATGGTCTCTCAACCTATGTTGATACATCGTGTCATAGAGGCCCGACAATTTGATGAAAAGGCATAAATGTATAGAGAACATGTCACCAACAAGGAAAACGACAAAGGATGGACCAATTTATCGAACCAAGGCTTGAGGTTTAGGGAAAGACCGTTTGTACCTGAAGCTTGTCGTGAAGAAGTACTACGAGATTTTCACCATTCTCGACTCACAGTGCATCTGAGAACTACAAAGATGTATCATGATCTTTGACGACAATTTTGGTGGAAAGGTATGAAGAAGGATGTGGCTTTGTTTATCGCTAAGTGTCTCATATGTCAACAAGTAAAAGCAGAACACCAACGGCCTGCTAGCATGCTTCAACCATTACCAGTTTCAGAATGGAAGTGGGAACATATGACGATGGACTTTGTTTCAGGCCTTCCTCGATCACCGAAGGGACGCGATGCGATATGGGTCATTGTGGATCGATTGACGAAATCTACACATTTGCTCCCAATACGTACAACCGACTCGGTGGATAAGTTAGGAAGACTCTATGTTCGGGAGATTGTGCGATTGCATGGCATACCAATATCGATAGTATTGGATAGAGACCCCCAATTTACCATGCGATTTTGGCAGAGCTTGCAGACAGCTTTGGGGACCAGTTTACTCTTTAGTACGTATTCCACCCTCAAACCGGTAGACAGTCTGAGCGTACGATTCAAATTTTAGAAGATATGTTACAAGCATGTGTGTTGGATTTTGGCGGTTCTACCGCTAATTGAGTTCGCACACAACAACAGTTACCAAGCAAGTATCGAGATGGCTCCGTACGAAACCTTGTATAGAAGACCATGTAGATCCCCATTGTGTTGGATCGATGTTGGGGAAGCCTCACTGTTAGGTCCCAAATTGGTGAAAGAAACAACCGAGAAGATTGCCACAATTCGAAGGCATTTGATCACGGCTCAGAGTCGTCAGAAAAGTTATGCCGATATACGGAGGCGACCATTATCGTTTGAAGTGGGTGATTTTGTATTTCTAAAGGTATCACCGAAGAAAGGCTTTGTAAGGTTTGGCAAAGGTTGAAAGTTGTCATCACGGTTTATAAGACCTTTTGAGATATTTGAATGGATTGGGGAAGTAGCGTATCGACTGGCATTGCCACCGCTGCTTTCATCTGTACACGATGTTTTTAATGTGTCGATGTTATGAAAATATGAACCTGACCCCTCACACGTGATAGAATGGTCAGAGTTGAGACAACGAGAACATGTCTCTAACGAAGAACCACCGTTAAAGATGCTAGATAACCAACAACAAGTTTTACGAGGTAAGACTTTATCCTATGTAAAGGTGTTATGGCGACATCATGGTGTGGAAGAAGCGACCTGGGAGAGAGAGTCAGATATCTGATCCAAATATCCCGAGCTTTTTGAGTTTTAAGGAGGATTGAATTTCAGGGATGAAATTCCTAAGAGTGGAATGCCATGCCTCAAACTCTGGGTTACGTGAAACATGTATAAACTACCAAACATAACACCCAACTCGAGAATACAATCTCAATATAAAATATACATGCATTGCATATAATCGCCAAAAGGCTTACATTTCATGGTTCCAACACCGAAAAAACATGTAAAGATACATGATACAGAAAGAACGAAAAAGGAAGACTATAGATCTTTCGCCTCTCCAGCAACCCCGGATCAACTTGCGTGACCGGTACTTGAAAAATATTTCGAATCCCATACCGTGAGCCAAAGCTCAGTAGAAACTAAACAAGCATGCAATATAAGCTAAACATACTAGGAAAACGTGGTACAGTTTTCGACTCTTTTTCAAATCTTAAAAATAATTTTCACATGCAAATGGGAACGCGAGGATAAGAACCATTGTTGACTCACAAGAGCCTTGAAAATGATTTGAAAACAATGTTTATACCACGACTCACACGGGTTGTAAAAACAATTTGAAATTGGTTTTATCCATCCCATAATGCATTTCATGCAAGCTATGTATCTTTTCGAATTTTCACCAAAGGACCGCAGCCCTCGTTTAATGCAACACAGATAAATATAACCGGCCCTCACAAGTCACAACAACACTCCTAACACTGAGATAAAGATCCGAACTCAAACATACATTCCTGGGATAAAACCATCTCCTTCAGGGTAAAATCGCACACCACGGGGTAAAACTGCACACCACGGGATAAAATCGTACACTACGGGATAATACCACATACTATGGGATAAGACAACAAACCACAGGGTAAAATCGTATCTCATGGGATAACACTGAACACACATATGCATAAATAAACCAGAGTTTAATTCATAAGACCATACCACATGCACCACATGCATGCGCTTCACATAACCAACACACACATGCCTAATAAAACTTCGAGTTTTAAAGCATGCAACCACGTTCCACGTAACGACTTCAAAATCATGTAATTCACCTACATAATCTGTACATAAATAATTAAAGTTATAAATGCACAAAGCCAGTTATAAACACACAGGGCCATATATAACTTCACATCATGACGCCACCCGTCACATAACCCATCATCCACTCACTTGGACGACTCGTCCACTTACCGGGACAACCAACAAAGTAGAGAACCAAAACCTAACTCGGAGGCCAACACCTGAACCTCCCACAGAACGATTCTCACCAGAAACCACCTTTAAAACGAACAACAGACCCACACGCGTCCAACACAACCTTACAACGCCACACGCGCCTAACACAATCCCACTCAACGGTGCACCAACCACCACGCACACAACCGTGCCCCAACCATCTGCATCTAACCATGCCCATCACCACACAAGGATGACATCTAAACAAACACCCAAGGATGACATCTAAACAAACACCTGAGGCCATGACCCGACCCCCAAGCCACCACACAACCAACTGAATCCCAAAAAGAATCCAACAGTATTTCAGTCGACTAATCCCATATATTAATCAACCGAATACCATTGAACACCAATTGGAATCCAAGACCCAACCACAAAACAACAAACAAACTGCCTAGAGCCTCAGTCGACTGACCCTCAGCCCCCAGTCGACTGAAAACACACTAGAAAGACAAAAACCCAAAATAGAAGAAAGTCAGTCGACTGACCTCCAAGGTCCAGTCGACTGACCTCCCTGAACCAGGATCCAGTCGACTGATCTCCTCGATCCAGTCGACTTACCCATGGCAGAAATCGTTTTTGGGCTATGGTTTCAACCGTCCAAACCTCGAATCAACACCTCCAAACTTCCATCCAACACCCTCGGACATACACACGCCTAAGTCTAACACCAAAACCTCAAAAGGAACACTCGACACTCAATTTCATCCACCAAAATCGACAAAGAACAAGTTTTAAAAAAAAAACCCTGTTTAAACATAAAATGATTTTTTGTGCAGTTTTAACTGATAGAAACACACACGATTACACGTAATACCCTTATAAGACATTAGAGTCTAGGATCCTTCCTTGGTGAGTTAAAAACTCAATGCCTCGAATCACGTGCAAAATCGAGCTTTGCCGAAATAAAATTCTGTCCGGATGGATGCGTAGCCCACTGTGCCAATAACAAGGATCAGCAGTTAGATCGTTGAAAATCGAGCCCCGGGCCCCCGAGAAGTTAGAGAAAAAGCGGAGAGAAAAAGAGAAAACTTAGCTGAGAAGTTTTGAAAATATCTTTTGAAAATATCTAACACCAAATATTTATAGGCCCCAAAAATATCTTTTTTTTTTAATTTTTAAAATTCACACCGCAATGCCTAACGGCCCCGGGAACCAAGCTCGCATGCATATCTAAACCTGAACATGCATCAAAAGCATATAAACATGTTGCAACGAAAACACGAAACGCGCGTTGAAAAAAGCCAAAAAAAGAAAACGGGTTAGGGTCTCACAGGGAAGGTTGTGACAACCCGATACGTATTTATTTTGTTGACCTCCGCTGTAAGTTAAATATTTTAGTGTGACAAAAAATAAAGTATGAGTTTTAATAATACGGATGTTTGTGAACAAATTAATGAGTTGTGGAATAATTTTAAGATAAAAAAAATAACGGTCGATTTTGACAACATGCTAATGGGAAAAGTTGAAATGAGGCAATGGGAGTGAGGTTGGAGATTAGGGTTTATTTAAAGGAATTTATTGAAATTCTAGTTTAGGGATCACCGCTCAAGCGGTTAAGGTCCGCTCGAGCGGGCTATTGGGACGAGTTTAGAAGTTTCTCGAGCCTTGGAGAGAAATCAAGAGAATACATATATAACCCTCATTTATACATGTGAGCCCCTTTACCCCTCTTCTTATTTCTCTTCTCTTCTCTTCTCTCTCTCTGTTCTTGAGAGAAACCCACCCAATCCTCAAAACCTTAGCTTTCTACCACCCATATTAAAGATGGAGGCTTGGTTGGGAAAGATCTAGGGTAAAGATCAAGCTTTGGAGTAAGGAGAGTGAAGATAAAGCCTTGAGGAAGCAAGGAAACCCAACATCCAAACCCTAGGTGGGAGATTTGAAGAAATC